>CAUYRH010014205.1:0-11858 GCA_963574655.1 Perodicticus potto
GTATTTCGACTGAAATATCAAAAATGTTCATTGTGTGGAAGATCAAAATATTTGTCATTTTTTATTATTAACCATGAAATGTCAGAATTTAAACAATAATAGTCATAATCGTAGATGGTCAGTTACCCACACATTTAATCTCTATACCTTTCTGCAAAACGCTGTAACAAAAAAAAAAAAAAAAAGGAGGGAAAATCTGGTATGAATAAAAATCACACATACCTTGGGAGGCAGCTAGCCTGGGGCTCAGCACCTAACTCCCTCACTTACAGCTGGATGACACTGAACATATTACTAGTTCTTCTGAGTTTCAATTTTCTCGTCTACAAACTTGGAGCAAATATATCTAATTCACAAGGTTTGTATTTGAATGAAATGAAATCATTCAGATATGATGATATTAGAATTACTTAACATACCCAATGTTTGTATAAGGCTTTCTTCCCTAATTTTATTATGTATCTGTATTGCTGCCAAGTCTGCACTAATCTCAGATGAAAATAATACTCATTATCATGACTGATTGAGACAAATTATGACCTCAGAGCTCTGCTAAATGTCTCATGTGCCTTATCTCATTTAATTTCCACAACAATCACAAGGAAGAAAAATAATTCCAGTTCAGCATTATCTTTGTAAAGATTTTATATTGTGCTTACCTCTGGAATTCCTTCCAGCTTGTTATTGATTCTGAATAAGTGAGTATATCTCTGAACTCTGAAATGGAGTTTCATCAATTCTATGATGAAAACAACTGTTGCACCTCAAATGTGAGGCTCCTTAAGGAGACCTTAATGTAAGCCACACATCACCTACACAACAGTGTCATTTATTCTCAGAGAAAGTCTTTGTGTATGTATGTCTGTGTGTGTGTGTGTGTGGAAGAGGGGGACATTCAAAAGGCATGAATGAGAATGATTGTACTTGGTAATCTGAGCTGAAATAAAGCATTGAGCTCCTATGTAGCTTTGCCACAATTAGATTATTTTTGTGGTTCAAGTCACTTGACCATTCAGGATTAGGCTTTCTTCACTCGTAATAGATGACCTTGATAATATGCGGTACAGTGATTTTCAGTGGGTTTAAAGCATGGTTTCACATTAGAATCCCTTGGTGAGTATCCAATACTTACTTTGGGCCAATTAAATGAGAATTTTTGAGGGTGGAATCTGGCCACAGATGTTTTTAAAGAGCAGAAAAGTGATTTAAATGTGCAAGCATGGTTGAGATTACCAAAACGGATAACTTTAAAGAGTCATGTGTAAGATTTTAGGCACTAAGGAGTAGTTACCAGATAAACTAAATTGAATCACCTCTAGGGGAAATAAAAGGAGTCAAGGAAAATTTTGTGTCCCAAATGTAAGTTATGGTAGCCTGATAACTTTGGAAACTATATGTGAGACTGAGACCAACCCAGTAAAAAATAAGATAGAAGTTGGAATTGGTAATGAATTTAGAGATAGTTGTGTGACAGATTATCCATTCAGTAAATGGTTTTTGACCAATATGCTCTATAATTCATCATTGTAGACATAGTGATAAATTAGACATGGGTCCAATCCACAGAGAAGTTTACATTCAGTGATGGCTTGTTAGGAACTTAAGAGAGGTGTTAAAATTTCATTCCACGGGCATCTGAAAATATTTCATGGAAGGAGGAGGTGGTATTGGAGTTTAAAGTGTCAGAATAGGTGGAGACACATGAACATGTGGAAAGGAACTCATGGTTGGAAAGATAGGGAGAAGAACATCTGAAGTTGGACAGGTGTGTAATAAATACTTTTCACTCTCACTGTTTTCTTTTCTTCTCTAAGATCGTCTCATTGGGGGATCTTTACATCTACTGTTTTCCATGTTCTGAAACACTCTTCCCTTTCAAATGGCTGACCTTTTGCTTATCTCAGTTTAAATGGCCTCTCCTCACAGAAGCTGACACTGACCTCAACTTCTTTCTCCCACCCAAGACCTTCTTTCATTGCATATATTATTTTGTTGAAAGATCTACTTCCTTTTTTTACTATTTGACACCTCCTGACCAGAACACAGCTACATGACAGCAGCAATGTTACCTCTGTTTTTCATTCTTGCACCACTAATCCTAAAATGACACGTGCCATATAGTTGTCTCTTATTATTTTTTCTGTTTTAATAATTGAAAACAATTTTATGGAGAACAATTTGCCAAACCACCTTGTTTTGAATAGAGGATAGTGGAATAAAGGGGAAATGCAGGGGTAGAATGTTTGCCTTTGACAACTCTTGTGTGATCTTACGTGCCAATTCTCTACACTGGTTGCAGGTTCATGTACTAATTATTAGTAAAAATCATACCCTAACATGAAAGATGACATGGACTTCTAAAAAGACAGGTGAAAATTGGCTGACTTTTCAAAATGTCATATTTTACAAAAAGGCAAGACATCCTTTCAACTCCTGATTTTGTTCTGTCCCATGAGAACGGCAGTAATTGGTTGCCATGCATTTAGATGGCCAAGTGCCAACTGCATAAAGAATCTAGGTGGCATTTAAACAATGGTGACATTTACACTACATACTCAGAATCTTCCTTCAAAAATAGAAAATGTATCTGTTGACTGGAGAGAGTGGTAAGCATAATCTACCCTTGGCATGAAATCAATATGCAAATTTTTTAAAGTTACAAAAATATAAGTTTAGGAAGATATGTGCAAGTGTTGTTTGCATTATTTTCACTGAATTATTTTTGATTATAATATTTTTTTCTTCAACAACCACCTAGTCCAAGATTCCAGGAATTAAAGGGATAACAAAATATAAGAAATATATTTCTTTTGCTTTTGTTTATAAAGTTGATAAGAAGCTCTTATTATATAAACTTTAGTTCTTGTTATACCCTAAACATAGCCTTTGATTCCTTAAATATGATGCACAATGTAAATACAAGTGAGAGAGTTCTAAATTCTATTAGCCAGTAGTGTGGGGAAATGGTAATGTGTAGGGTAATGGTGACTTGCCTGTTTCCTCAAGAATAGATTTCAGCAAAGAGTAAACAGAATGTCATATTTTGAACATAAATGTCATATTTTGAACTCAGCCATTTCAATGAATGTTTTAACGTTGTCCATCCCAGTAGGGGACAAAAGACTACATACTTAATAGTGCCTAAGGATGTGGGCTAGTTGTGATATGGTAACAAGGGCTCACGCCCAAGGATCAATCTGAACTTTACTGCGGATTCTGTCCCTAAGAAATCTCTGGCATGGGACATTCACTTAACTTTTCTAAGCCATTGTGTTTTCATCTGTGAAATGGTAGCATTCGATTCCCCAATAATTTGCAGCTTCAAGATCTCATGGACAAGGTGCATGCTGATTGCAAAAGTCCTCAATATTCATAAAATACTAAGACAGATACCACTTAGATTGATCCCCATAAGATTTGCCTTAATAAATGGACTAACACCCTTAATGTTATTATCTTTATTCTGCTGTTGAATAAATGCAGGTTTGCCTAAGTTGGGGGAAATGCAGTTGCTAAGTGAGGGATAGATCTGTTTCTGAGATCCAGCTTGCTCTTTTTCTTATGAATAATGGAAATGATAGAAAAGTGGTATTGGAAAATACTTAAGAAGTTCCCTTGGAGGAAGATCTTTGAGGATACATCCCCTTAGATGAGATTTGGTCTAAACATTGACTCCATGCCCGAATATCTTCTATTTTCTTACTGCAGATGATTATTTAACTATTCCCTTGTACTCCATGGTATGAGGTGCTACTTGGTGACTGAAACAGCCTTTTATCATTTATGGGCATTTATCATATTTATCATTTATCTCTGTTTTTTCTGTATTTTGCAACATGAAGGACAATGTATTGAATTCAAAGAGGTGAAAGTCGCCATGTTCATGTCAAACTGGATAGAATAATGAATCTGCCTTTAGTGATGATGTATAGCTAATGTATTTTTGGGTAAAATCATGTTAGAGACTGATAAAATTTTTACAGACAAGAGAATCCATTTGGGAAGCATGCATTCACTCTTCTTTTTAGCATAGTAAACTGAAAGTGGGTAGGGATCCTTTTCATACGGACAAAGAAGGAAGTATTCAATGATGCCTGGAGAAATTTTGCTTTGCAATGGTTATCTTCACTTTCAATGATTTCCTATCAACCATTCCTTTACCTCATATTTGCTAATGAATGAATCAATGCCTGTTTGAAACATCTATATGTTGTCGCTTTGGCCCTTTTAAGGAAAGGAAGAGGTTATTACATGAATTTTTATTATTATAAAAGTAGGAGGAAGTTAATAAATGGGGAATCCCATTACCTCAGGTATTTTCTGTGGTTTTGGCTTTCAGAGGGCTAGTCCAGTGGCAACATGTCCATCAGTGTCACAGTAGAACTGCCCCTGCTTTATTGCCAAACTCTCCAATCACACTCCTTCTTCTGACAGTATTCTCTGTTTAGATACTCTCCATTCAAAGATCTATTTTCTGATACTCATGGGTATGAACTATTCCTTCCCTGTCATATATACTTTTAAGAAATAATCTTTTGGGCGGCACCTGTGGCTCAAAGGAGTAAGGTGCCGGCCACATAGGCTGGCGGTGGCGGGTTCAAACCCAGCCCCAGCCAAAAAAAAAAAAAAAAAAACACACAAAAAAAAAAAAAGAAGAAAGAAATAATTAGTATTATGGTTATTTCCATATCGACTTTTTCCTTCATATTGAAATGCTACATTTACCTAAAATAAGATGGATTTTCCCTTCCAGAGAACATGAAATTAGGGGCTTAAACCAGCCTTATCTAAATCACTACAATACTAGGATATCCCAATTGACATCCTAGTCACACAAGTTTTCTTGGACAGCAAAATGTTTTCAACATAAATGATCATAATGTTTGTTACTACTAGTTAATTTCCTTACTTTTATTCGAGGCCACTGTGGGATACATTATTCTTTTCTAATTTCAAACAAATTTATCAAACAGCTGGGTAACTTTTACCTACCTTTTAATAAAATTTTCTCCTAGAAAAAGTAATGAAAGATCAAAGAACTTTTATATTATTTTATTCCTTCTTTGACAAGAAGGACTTGGACTAGTTTCTAACATATGAATGATGGAATTAATGTTGTAATATACTTTAATCCCTCCAATATGTGTTGGCCTGAATGGACATATTTTTATTTTGGTGCTTCAAAACATTATTCAGCTAAATATTAACCCATATATTTAATCATCATAAATGTCGTAGGGCATAGACTATTTACAACACTATGTCTAGTATGAAGAGGGAATATTTTATTCACTCTATAGTTTGTAAAACTATGAAGGCTCAAATCGATGCTTTAAAACGATCTAACTATTGCAAAAAAATAAAGGTTTTTATCTGCCCATTTTTATTTGAATTTTGAAAAGTGCTGTTTTCTGCACATCTTTTAGAAGACACAAATGTATCTAGTATGTGACATATCCTGACAGCCATTAAACCACATTTTGTATTTTGGTTACATCATTTCTCCACAGATTATATTACTACTGCTGCTCCTTACAGAATATGGCTAACTCTTAAAAGGATACTTCTGAGTACATATTTACTGAATGAATATAATATTTTTCCATTAAATTTCACAGAGTTTGAAAAACCTCTCCTCAATTTTACGATTCTGCAGATGAAGTTCTGGCTACATCATTGATTTAGAGAGGAGCATACCAGGAGCTTTTCCTATATTGGTTCCTGGAACTGTTTTCTACTTTTACCTCATATCCATTTGTCATTTCAACCCATCTCTTTCTGTCACTTCAGTTTTCATTGTTATTGTTGTTCTGTAGCCATTATCCTTACCTTTGCTTTTTTTTTTCTTTTACAATGATCAGTATTTACAGCATTCAACTATAGATGAGCTATTAACATTTACTGAATAGAAAGAAAATTATTCTAAGAAATGTTTTCATTAGGTACTAGGTAAAATACTAAAAACTCGAAGTAGAATATTAAAAAAAAAAAAAAAAACATGTTCCTGCCACCATGTATTTTATTGTCAGCAGGAGAGAAAAACCTTAACCAAATCATTAAACAAATTCAATGGAGGATGGCACCTGTGGCTCAGTGGGTAGGGTGCCAGCCCATATACCGAGGGTGGCAGGTTTGAACCTGGCCCCTGCTGAACTGCAACAAAAAAGTAGCTGGGTGTTGTGGCAGGCACCTGTAGTCCCAGCTACTCGGGAGGCTGAGGCAGGAGAATCGCCTAAGCCCAGGAGTTGGAGGTTGCTGTGAGCTGTGTGATGCCATGGTGAGGGTGAAATAGTGAGACTCTCTTGTCTCTACAAAAAAAAAAAAAAAAATTCAATGGAATGTTAAAATGATACAAAGGAAGGAAAGTAGAAGGGCTGCGTGGTCAGGAAAGAGATGTATTACCTGGAGGGTAATAATATGTTCTCTGCTAACTGAATATACCTGTTTCTAGAGTAATGGTTCATTTTAAATCAACTCCAAATAGAAATCTCCTGATTCCAACACTCTGTCCTGGACAATGGGCTTTCAGAGATGTTAATTGGTAGAATAAATAATAAGAAAAAAATCATAAAGAAGAATTTTAAGTAAATAGCTAAGCATTTGAAATGCAATGAAAATCCAGTGGCTATTTAGCTTATTTAGTAAAAGTTTGAGGATGTGAAGGCTACCTGACAGTTCTATCATCATATGGGCTGCCCAGTTTCAAATGTACTCTAGATCCACACTCTATTATAATCTATGACAATCATTATTCTAATACATGTCATGGTCACCAGGACATCCGCTGATCTTGTGCACTTTTATGCCTGAAAAAAACCCGATAGATGTGATTTACTGACTTCGGCCAATAGCACTGGTTTTACAAAGAACGAATAATCCATTTGCTTATCATCAAGGTATTATAATGACATTCACACTTCACTAGAGCATTAATTACCTATTGCAAATTGTGGAACTATCTGATATAATTCATAGCATTAAATGTAAGAATCTTACCTACATCTTATCTAGCAACACAATGTGACACATAATAGGCTATCTATAAAACATTTAAGTATGAGTATTTAAAGAAAAAACAGAAAAGAATTTTACCTACAAGTATAAAGAAATTTCCCTGGGGGTATTAAAATATTGGGGGTGGTCCCGTACCATTTGGGTACAAGACACAGCTATAAGAGGGATTCTACCTAACAAATTCAAATATTGTGACGGGTTTTGTACCCTTATATTAACCTGAATATAACTAATTAGCTGACTAAATAACTAACTAAATAAATAAATAACAATAATAATGTGTAAATTGCTATCTTGTTATGACTATTTCCTAAATATAAAAGTATTTTAATTGCGAAATTGTGACTCAGACTATTCCTATTGGTTTCTCTCCTCTTCATGAATGGTGTGAATAGACCACACTCTAAGAACCTGGTTTAATTGACATATCTACCATTCTAACTAATCCAAGAAAAACCATCTTCTTTTTGCCCTCTTCAGCGTTCATGTTTTTTGTAATACCTCCATCATTGAACATTCCATGTTTACTGACACTCTGGTGGCTGAAAGGTGTTGTTGATTTTTTTTTTTCTCCTTTGAACCTCCTAATTCTTCCACATCTCATTTGTGGAACACATCACATTTTGCTATCTGTAATTATCACCCACCCTTGCTAGATTGAATGATTTTGAGTGCAAGACTCATGCTTGAAAATTCACTTCTGTAATCTTTACATTACTTAACCCAGCCTATAGTTGATTCCACATTGACTGAGGTTGACTTTAACTGAATACAAAAACATTCTGGAGAAATTTAAATTCTGCTCCTGCTGCAGATGTGTCGACAATGTGTGAAAATACGTTCCTCGTGTTACAGATACTCTTTCCATCAGTTAAGCTGGATATCTTTGCTGGCAAAAATTATAATAAATGTGAATCCAAGCTTAACAGCTGAGAAAAGTTTTTTTTTTATTTTAATTTGATATTTTTAGCTAAGGTGATTTCAATTTCAATTGTGACAAGTGCTAAAAATTATGCAATGAATATTAATTAATGTAGAGATGGAGACAGTTGGTTTCTAATGTATGTGTGTGTTCATGTATAGAAAATCTCATTCTCCCCCATACTCAATAAAACATAGATCAAACACATTCACAGATATCAACTTATTCTTAATGTTGTGCAGCAGGAAAAGGGTGGCACTGAAATTTTGAGGCAGTCTTTCTATTTAGAGGGCAACCTCTTTTCTGAACATCTGCTGTCTAACATTGGTGGGGGATACAAACTCTCACTAGAAATACACTCAGCTGGAGATTGAATTCCCCTTTTACAATCATTATTTGGTTGAGGAAATCAAAATTCAAAATAATTACCAAGGGTCAAAACAAATAAATACATTTTGTGCTAAATGCATGGAAAGTGATTATCTCTTGCCAATTTATAACACTTAAAACACATTGGAGAGGAATTTTCTAAGGCTTTTATTAAAAAATCAAATAAAAGAAAGTTTAGGTAACATTTGTAAGTGTTATGCGCTGATATCCTCCCCTTCTTGTGTTGAAATCTTAAGCCCCACTACCTTAGAATATGACTGTATTTGGAGCTAGGGGCTTTAAAGTGGCAGTGGTAATTAAGCTATGTTAAGGCCATTAGAATGAGCCCTAACCCAAAGTCACAGCTCTCCTTCTAAAAACAAACAAACAAACCAACAAACAAAAACTTGGTACAGACATGCAGAGAAGAAAGACTATGTGAAGACAAATGGTCACAAAAGAAGACTACAAAAAAGTAGCTCTTCATCTCTGATTTCCAGCCTCCAGAACTGTGAGAAAATAAATTTCTAGTGTTAAGCCAGGCAGTCTACTGTAGTTTTTATGCCTGTCTTATTGCTCTAACATAATAAGTTTTTAGAAAACTGGGAATCTCGACTTCACATCGTTTTATTTTAACAGGAAAACTCCACAAGACAAGGAGTCATTACTCTCTGCTTTGTCTGGTGTTACTTCAGTCTATAACCCAAAATCGCACCAGTAGCAGGAGAGGGAGGAGCGAAGCCCGTGGTGCTCTCAGCATGAAGGAGCAGCTCCAGGGAGGCTGCAGACTTGATAACTCTGTCCCCTGTAGGGTCGCAATTTACATCCTTCTCTTAGGACCGAGAAACAGAGCAGCGAAGAGGCAGGGCAGATGAGCCAAAACATAGAAAACCAAATTGACTTAGTACTTCTTGGAACACAATCTTGGGAGTGCTGAACAACAGTAAGTCTAGTGGTGATATCCCACATGGATATGCCGAGGCACCAAAACAGTTCGAAAAATATAAGGAATTATATATTATTACCATCACCCACTGAAAGTTGTTAGTATGCTGAGTGTAATAATGAACAGAACCTTCTAAGAGAAGTGACTTAAGGCATAAAAGAAAATGTGCTTCTCCTTTTTATGTAGAAGCTACAGAGAAACAAACACAACGAGAAGGTTTGATAGTTTATTTACTTAAAGAATTCAAAGTCACAGACGTAAGATTTTAACGAGATTCAGACGTGTTAAAATTCTGGGAACCTAATGTGTAGATATACAAATTAACCTCGGTTAATAGAAACTGTTATAGTATATAGAAACACTTAGAGCTGTATAAAATGTAAATGTGGTAGTGAATCCATGATAGGTATTCCAAACTTATACAATGATTAATTTCCAAGAGGTAATTATATTAAAAATGGAATTTTAACTATCAATATTGAGTGTATTCAATGACAGATTTTTTAGTACATGCTGTACTATTTATTGTGTTTCATTCATGCAACTTCGAACTATCAAATAATAAGTACTACCTGAAAACAAAACATTAAAAGCCATTTGATATACAGTTGTAACTTGTTTAATGTAGCAGTTTGTCATACAGCAATATCTAGGGCAATCCTTCTCCATTGGCAGCAAAGCTGATAATAAAACTTTGGTTTTGAAAAATGCTTTCATTTGCAATAAGTTTTTAAGAGTCTGAAATTGCTACCTCTGGATTTTGATGAATAGTCCTGCCTGTGATATTTAAGAAAAAATAGCATCTTATTAAAAATAATAACAGGATAAGGAGGGAGTAGACATGCCTGATGAACTTTAGAATACCTTCCTTGCCATTAAAAATACTCAGAAATGCTTTTGGTTAATGTTCATATTACACTGCATTAGGATACCATTTTTAATTGTCATCATAACCCCACATTTCCAATGAGTTTTAAACTTTTCAAGATATTTTTAATACCAATTATTCATAATAATTTTAATAACGAACATGCATTCTGTAGGAGTGAAAGGTAGGTAATTTTAAGTAAAAGACAAAGAGGTTTAGAAAAAAGTAGGTAATTTGTCAAAAGGCCACGCTACAAGGAAGTGAGCAGAAACAGGAATTCCCAGTAGTCATTAATACCCTTTAATATATAAAATGTATCCCTTCAACATTAAAAATCATTCAGAGCAGCCTTCCTTTCATGGGGCTATGGAAAGTGCACTATGTCCTATATAGCTCTCTTATTGTGTGGCAGAACTAGGACCCCAATAAAGGACTGGAATGAAAGGCCAAAAATCATATTCATGATGCTGAATTACCACTGCAAAATTACTCCTCATCATTACAAATGGTTTTAAAAATTAAACTCACAGATTAAGTTCTGAATATCTGGCATCTGTCCATGTGTAGACTTGCTGTTAGCTCAGCTCTGACTCATTAGACATCTTGAATTTGAAGCAAATTGCTTGAGATACAACATGCATGAAACCAGAATATGGATTAAGTCTGACTCATGACACAATCAAAATGAATGTTACTTTTATCTCTCGCTATTCCTTTAAAATTTTGTTTAACAGAAGATCTTTCTCTGACCCTGAATAAAAATCTCCAAGGTCTATGACTTTTAGGCTCACTCTTTGGTAAAGGAAAATCCTACTTTAAGTCACAAACCAATCTCAAATCAGAAACTGGAAACTCCAAATCCAAGCTTTTACTCAAAAGTTAGAACTTAATTTAGCCTCAAAATATGTCTTCTGCCCCAGCTGGAGCCTAGTTCACGTTAACACCTATGAGAAAGTTAGTACGTTGACTTCTCTATTTTTCTGCGTGTGCCATGACAATCGTCCAACTTATGCACATCTATTCTGTGGAAATATTATGCCCCTCAAACCTCCTGAATTTGGTTTATGGTAACCTCATTCATCGTTGGATAAGCTCTTTGAAAATTGATGGAAAGAACTAATGGCTTATTTTGACATAGCCTGCCACTTCCTTAGTGAATCATTTGGGAAGACATGCATTCTTCTTGTGGTCCTTCTTCCATCATCCTGAAGGAATTTTAATGAACAGTTGGGGCTCTCTGATCCATTGATTTGTGACTGTTATTGCTGAGTTTTTGATGAAACACACCATGATCTGTTTAATCTGTGCTAATATGTTGAAGAATGGAAGGGCTTAAGAATCTTTCCTTTTAAGTCTAATTATGAAATGACAAGCCTTAAGTATGTTTGATCATTTCAAGATTATACAAGTTTGATATAATGCTAATATATTTCAAGAGTTTGGTATAAAGTAAGTATTTTGAAATCTAAGATATTTATAAATATCCTTACTGAGTCACGATCTGCACTGAATTTATTTAACTCTCATTCTAATCAGTATGACTACTTCTGAAGAATATATACACATATATAACGTAATATAGGCATATGTACACAAATACACGTATATTCATATACTGAAAATTATTTATGATTACCTTTTGCTGTTTAATTAAGCAAGTTATTTTTCTAGAAATTTGGAATAATTGGAAAAGTAGGATATAAAATTTAGAAGCAATGGGTGCCTTCAATGTGCATATA
>CAUYRH010014206.1:0-21594 GCA_963574655.1 Perodicticus potto
GGGAAAAAAGGTCAATTAAGGTTCTCTTTAGCATTCTCTTACTCCTTGGGAACTGCTGTGCTGTTTACCTTAAAACTGCCATGCTGTTTATCTCTAGTTTTGACTATCTGGGCTTCTTACTCCCTGTTCTGGCTCCTGCCAGTTTTATCTTAGAAAAAGTCAGACCTTGGCCATAGGAAGGGCAAAAGCGGTTTCCCACGCGGGGGGAGTCCCCCGCGGGTTCCCACGTCTCACGGCTTCCCACAGGCTAGGAAGTTGGGGAGGCCCAGGCAGCTGGAGTTCACAGGCGAGGATAGGGAAGATCAGGGAGTTGCACAAAGAGAGAATTCTAGGGGATTTCAGAGACTGCACTCATGTCTTTAGCTGAGTATTGATAACCTTATGTGTATGAGGAAATTCTCTGAGGTCAAAGAAATAATCACCTGAAAGGAACACAGGAAACAATGCCAGGGCTGACACAACAAGTAGTCTCTGTCATCATGCTCCACAATGAAAAAATCCCATAATTCATGGGACATTGAGTACAGTACTGAGAAGCATAATGCCTCAGCAGTTGGGCAAAACAAGCCCTAGGCTAGCAGCTACTCTAGTACCCTCTGATAAAGCGTAAACACAATCCTTAGAAGGATGAAATTGCTTTCAGGTAACTTAACTACGTCTTGAAGAACACACAGAAATATTGATAAGAATATACGTATATTCTGCTTCCTTGACCTAAAATTGCAATGGTTTGCATCCAAATAAAACTAACCAAGCATGGCCAGTAATGAGAGGGGAAGAAGTAATCAATTAGAAGCAGACCTATAAGTTATCGATAAGATTCAATTCATGACAAGAAATATTAAACAGAATACATAGATTCCACATGTTTATGAAGACAGAGAACAAATTGAACACAGCACTCATAGAAAAGACATGTAGAAAAGACACAGATTGAAAATCTAAAGATAGGGCAAGAAAAGAGTGAATCATATTTATACAACATTAAGTGAAAGGGAATTTTTACAAAATGAAATTATTTATAATTCATTATATATTCATATACATATTCATAATGGTAATTGAAAGAAAGAAGCTGTATCTAAATATTAGCTATTATTATCTTTCAGTTTTTTAAATTTATTTTTTAATTAATTAATTTTTTTTTTTTGAGACAGAGCCTCAAGCTGTCACCCTGGAGAGACCTGTGGCATCACAGCTCACAACAACCTCTAATTCCTGGGCTCAAGTGAGTCTCTTGCCTCCACCTCCCAAGTAGCTGGGACTACAGGCACTTGCCACAATGCCTGGCCATTTTTTTTTTTTTTTTTTTGGTTGCAGCCGTCATTGTTGTTTGTCAGGCCTGGGCTGGATTTGAACCCGCCAGCTCAGGTATACATGGCTGGCGCCTTAGCCTGTTCAGCCACAGGCACTGAGTCTATTTTTTAATTTTTTAAATTATTATTATCTTTCATAATAAGTTGTTAATGTTATTGTTTTTAAAAATGTTACTCTGCAGTAAATGCATATTTTGTTTATATGGAAAAGAATCTTAGGTGAAGAAGTATTGGCTCAAAACAGTGGCTTTACTTTTAGTCTGTACAATCTTCTAGAAGCCTAACGGATACATCATACAATTCTACATATATTCTGCAGAATGAGCTCCACTTGCATCCTCTCTTACAAACTAACCCTTTCAGGAAATGACAGATGATTTGGTAGTTACAATTTTGTTTCTGAAAAGATCTGAAAAAGTTGAAACTCTGCATGATACCTAGTTCTCTTCTGGATAGGTTAAAAAAAGATGTGTTCCTTGGGTGTCTATGAATCCAAATCTTAGTTGACTAACTCAAATTATGCTATATCATTAAAAAGGTTGAGATGAGAAAGAAATAAGCAAAAGTTACCTAAAAATATCTTTCATTATTTTGAATTCCTTTACCAGTCTTCAGGTTTCTCTTGAACTCAGTTTTCCATGATCCCTTCCTCCTTCTACGATTCCACAGCATAATGACGGAAGAGTGCTGAATTTACTTCCTTTTCTCTCTATTATTAAATAAGAATTTTGACCAGAGAAAAGAATGCCACACATGATCTTAGCCAAAAAGCAGAGAAGTGATAGAGAAAAGAATGCCAAGTAATTTCTCCCAAATAAGGAATTATAAGAGGTACACCCATGCAAGAGAAAAAACTTATTGACACGTAAAAAAGAAAGCCATTATCCTATTCTCATCATCTTTACTCTCAACGATTTCTCTAGTCATAGTCTGAAAACTCTTTTATGATGACTTACGATTCCAATACACACACACACACACCAGAAGCTAAATGAACAATCATATAGATACATAGATATGTAAGAAAATCTTGTGTTAATATTTATATGTCTCTTTCATCCATTGGTTCATTCACTCCTCATATCACTTTTGTTCAGTAATTATCACATACACATTACAGATGAGGACCTTAGCATAGAAATAGTAGCAGAGTGTGGAGAGTAGCAGATACATTTTTGTGGAGAAACTTAGGAAACTCTCCTTGATGGATGTGGGATATTTACTGGATCTTGAGGGAATGGGGACATGTGGGAAGAGAGATCGGAGAAGGCTTGCCTGATAATAGGGTGGAGACAGACAATGCACCAGAGGAGGAGGAGCTGCAGGGGACAGCACAGTAGCAGCCAGACCATCTGTACTTCCTGAGATAGGAATGAAGAAGAGCTGATATGAGGGCAGCACAGAAGCAAATCTACTGGCATCTGGGCTGTTTCAACATCTTTTGGTTCAAACAAAAATTATAGGCTAAAGTTCTATAAAATGGTGAACAGGACTAAGAACAGCTCTCCCACAAATTCATTTTTCTGAGTATAACAAGTAAAGAGTATATGTGTATTTTTTGAACAGTGTTTGTGACTGGCACAGAGAGAATACACAGTAAGTATTTGATGAATGGTTGAACAGATGGATGGTTGGAACACTAGTTGGATAAAAAGATGGGCAGTAAGAAGAATGAGCAAATGCTTCTGGTTTGTAAAGTTTCTGTTGAGAAGTCAGCTTTTACTTTGAAGGGATTTCCTTTGTAACTGTTCAGGCTGTTTTTAAAATTCACTCTTTTTATTTGAGTTTAGACAATCTGATTACAATGTGCTCTGGTGAAAGCCTTTGGGTATTTACTTGGCTGAAGTGTGTTGAGCCTCCTCTTTCTGTATGTCTACAAAATCTTGTTAGACTTGGGAAGTTTTAATTTATTATTTTGTTAAATTGGTTTTCTAGACCTTTTGATATCTCTTCACTCTTCATACTGAGGATTCACAAAATCTGTTCACTTTATGTCCCAAATGCCTCGAAGGCTTTCTTCATTTCTTTTTCTTCTTTTGAGACAGATTGTTTTTTTAGATTTTTAAAAATTAAATCAAGTTAATATGAGGGCACAATTTTTAGGTTACATTGTTCTCACTTCCAGGATGAAATTCCATTTGTCAAAGAGCCCCTCACTCAGGGGGTGTGTTATATACCATCACAATGTTCATATTAGGTGAGATCCTGCCTCATGTCCTCCCTCCTCCTGCCAAACATCCTCCTCCTCCCCCCTCCCGCTTCCTTCTACCCCTGAACTGGACAATGTTAGTATTTTATTGTTTTTATGAGCATGTGATTTTTCATATATTGATTTCATATTAATACATAGTACATTGGATATTTATTTTTCCATTCTTGTGATACTTTACTAAGAAGAATGTTTTTCAATTCCATCTAGGTATGTGAAAGATGTAAAGTCTCCATCTTCTTTAATGGCTTAATAATATTCCATTGTGTACATGTACCACAGTTTGTTGATCCATTCGTGAGTTGATGGGCTTACACAACTTGGCAAGTATGAATCAAGGTGCAGTAAACATTTTCTAGTGCAAATATCTTTGTGGTAAAGTGAGTTTTGTCCTGGGTAGATACTAGAATGGGATTGCAAGATCAATTGGGAGGTCTACTTTTAGATCTTTGAGGATTCTCTATACTTCTCTCCAAAAAGGCTCATTACTTTGCAATCCCACTAGCAGTGTAGAAGTGTCCCCTTCTTTCCACATCCATGCCAGCATCTGGTGTTTTGGGACTTTGTGATGTGGGCTAATCTTGCTGGGATTAGGTGATATTTTAGAGTGGTTTTGATTTGCATTTGTCTGATGATTAAAGACAATGATCATTTTTTCATGTGTTAGTTGGCCATTTGTCTGTCATTCTTGAAGAATTTTCTTTTCAAATCTCTTGCTCACTCATAGAGAGGGTTGTTTGTACTTTTCTTATTGTTTAATTTGTGTTTTCTGTAGATTCTAGTTATCAGGTCTTTGTCAGATTCACAACATGCAAAAATGTTAGAAGACTGTCTGTTTGCTTTATTTGTGGTACCCTTAGCTGTGCAAAAGCTTTTTAACTTTATCAAATTCCAGTTATTATTTTGGTGTTGCTATGAGAGCTGGGGTGGGGTCTTCCTCAAAAAGCTTTTTCCCAGGCCAATAGCTTCAAGTGTTTTACCCAAACCCTTTTCTAGAATTTTTATTGTTTAAAAATAAACAATACCTTAAATTAAATTTAAATCTTTTATCCAATGGGAATCAATTTTTGTCAATGGGGAGGGGTGCAGGTTCAGTTTCAGTCTTCTACATGTGGATAACAAGTTCTCCCAGCACCATTTGTTAAATAAGGATTCTTTTCACCATTGCATGTTTTTGGTAGGCTTATCAAATAATAAATGATAATATGTGGCTGGGTTCATTTTTAGAATCTCTGTTCTATTACATAGATCTATATCTCTATTGTTGTGTCTGAACCATGCTATTTTGATCACTATAACCTTGTAATATAACCTAGAATCTGGCAAAGTGATGCCTCCAGATTTGTTTTTATTTCTAACTGTATTTGCTTTTTAGAGTTTTTTTCTGGTTCCATATGAATCGAAATACTATTTTTTCAAGTTCTTTAAATTATGACATTGGTGCTTTAATGGGGATTGCATTAAATCTATAGAGTGCTTTGGGTATTATGGACAATTTAACAATGTTGATTCTTCCCAGCCATGAGCATGATGTGTTCTTCCATTTGTTGACAGCTTCTGCTATTTCTCTTCTCAAAGTTTCATAATTGTCTTTATGGAGTTCTTTCACACCTTTTGTTACACATGTTCCCAGGTATTCCTTCTTTGGTGCTATTGTAAAAGGTGCTATTGATTTTTTCTTGTCTTAACGATTGTTGGAAAATAGAAAAACTATTGATTCGTGGGTATTGATTTTGTATCTTGAGATGCTGGTATATTCCTTGGTCACTTTTATGAGCTTCATAATTGAGTCCCTAGCATTTTGCAGGTATACGATCATGTCATCTGTGAAGAGGGAGAGCTCTCCTCCTCTGTCCCCATTTGGATTCCTTTGGTGTCCTTCTCTTGCCTGATTGTGATGTCTAGGACTTCTAAGACTATGTTAAATATCAGTGGAGACAGTGGGCATCCATTTCTGGGTCCATATTTGAGTGAAAATGCTTTGAGTTTTACTCCATTCAATATGATATTGGCTGTGGGCATGCTGAAGATAGCCTCTATAAGCTTAAGGAATATTCCTTGTAAGTCTATTTACTTGAGTGATTTTATCATGAAAGGATGCTGGATATGGTTGAAAGCCTTTTCTGCATCAATTGAAAGAATCATATGGTCTTTGTTTTTGATTCTATTTATGTGGTGTATTATATTTATAGATTTGCATATGTTGAACCAACTTTGTGTCTCTGGGATAAAACCCAGATAATGGTGTATATAACCTTTTTAATGTGTTGTTGTATTTTATTGCTAATATCTTGTTGAATATTTTTGCATAGATATTCATCAATGATATTGCTCTATAGTTTTCTTTTTTGTTGGGTCCTTTCCTGGTTTGGGGATCAGTGTGATCTTTGCTTAATACAATGTGTTGAGGATGATTCCTTCTTTTTCTGTATTTTGGAAAGGTTTATGCATTATAAGAACTAATTCCTATTTGAAGGTTTGATAGAATTCTGATGTGAAACCATCTGGTACAGGGCTTTTCTTTTTGGGGAGATTTTGTATAATTGATGCTATTTCAGTACTTGATATTGGTCTGTTCAAGATTTCTAAATCTTCCTGGCTGAGTTTTGGAAGGTATTGTGCTTCCAGATATTGGTCCATCTCGTCTACATTTTCATATTTCTAAGAGTAGAGTTTTTTTATAGTAACTGTTGACAATCTTTTGTATTTCTGTGGCATCTGTTACTTCTTTATCATTTCAGATTGTAGTTATTAGAAATCTTATTTTTCTCTTTCTGGTTAGTCTAGCCAAGTGTTTATCAACTTTATTGATATTTTCAAAGAACTAACTTTTTGTTTCACTGATTTTCTGAATAATTCTTTTGTTTTTGATTTCATTTAGTTCTGCTCTAATTTTGGTTATTTCTTTTCTTCTGCTGGATTTGGGATTAGAGATTAGGTTGCTGACTTGCTCTTTTTCTGTTTTCTTGATGAAAGCATCTAATGCTATAAATTTCCCTCTAAGGACTACCTTTTCAGTATCCCACAGGTTTTGATAGTTTGTGACTTCATTATCATTTTGTTCCAGAAATCTAATGATCTCCTTCTTAATCTCATTTATGACCAACTATCATTCAGCATATGGTTATTTAATTGTCCATTGTTTTAATTGAGTATGAAGATTTCTGTTGCTGTTGAGTTCAACTTTTATTCCATGATGGTCTGAGAAGATGCAGGGGATAATTTCCATTCTTTTGAATTTGTTGATGTTAGTCTTGTGACCTAATATATGATCCATTTTGGAAGATGATCCTTGGGCTGATGAGAAGAATGTGTATTCAGTTTTATTAGGATAAATGTCTGTTAAGTCTATTTGTTCAAGGATCTTGTTTAAGTCTATTATTTATTTGTTTAGTTTCTGCTTGGAGGATCTGTCCAGTGATGTCAATGGAGTGTTAAAATCTCCAACTACTATAGTGTGGGAAGATACCATATTGTTCAGATCAGTTAGGTTTTGTTTTTATTTTATTTTATTTTTTGTATTTTTTTATTGTTGGGAAGGATTTGTTTTATATATTGAGGATAGGGTTCATAGATGTTAACTATTAAAATATCTTCTTTTATGTTTCTCTTGAGAAGTATGTACATATATCTTTTTCTTTCATTATTGTTGGTTTGAACCCAATTTTATCTGCTTACAAGATTGCAACCCCAGCTTTTTTCTTCTTTCCATTTGCCTGGAATACCATTGCCCATCCCTTTACCATGAATCTCATTATATCCTTTGAGGTAAGGTGAATTTATTGTGGGCAACAGATATCTGGCCTGAGTTTTTGTGTACAGTCAACCAGCCCTGCCTCTTTAATGGAGAGTTCAGTCCATTCATATTGATTGAGAGAATTGATAGATGTGGCAGAGTTTTGGTCATCTTGTTTTTCAGAAGTCCAGAGCTTAATTTTATGCCTCTCACCATTGTGGAAGCTAGACTTTGTTGTTTAATTTCTGGGTAGGTTTACTTTGGTGGTATACCCTTCTGTTGATTATTATGAAGAGTGAGTCTGAGTATTTCCTGTAGAACTTGTCTAGTCATGGCAAATTTCCTTAGCATATGGATGTCAGTGAGGTATTTGCTTTCTCCATCACTGATGAAGCTCACTTAGCAGGGTATAGGATCTTGGGCTGGAAGTTGTTTTGTTTAAGAAAGTTGAAGGTTGATGACCATCCTTTTCTGGCTTGGAAAATTTCAGCCAAAAGATATGCAGTCATCCTTATAATTTTCCCTTTGTAATTAATACTTAGGCTTAGAAGCTTGAAAAATTTTCTCCTTCTTATTAACATTGGCAAAATTAATTACAATGTGTCTAGGAGATGCTTTGTTTGGATTGAGTTGTGCTGGGGTTCAGAAACTATCTATTATCTGAAGTTTTGTGTCTCTTGCAATACTTGGAAAATCTTCCCCCATAATGTCTTGAAATAGAGAATTTGTGCCTTTGGGACCATCTTCTTCTCCTTCAGGAATCCTATAATTAAGATGTTTGCTTTCTTTGAATGATCCCATAGCTATGTCAGAGAATGTTCTGTGCTTTTTCTCCATTTTTCTGCCTCTTTGAATGCTTTGGATAGTTCAAAAGTCTTGTCTTTTTTATCTGAGATTCCTTCTTCACACTGATCAGCTGTATTTCTGAGGGACTCTACTGTATTTTGAAGCTCCTCAAATACCTTTTTTAATTCCTTAAACTCTGCTGTATCTTTCCTCATATGTCCATATCCTTGGTGATTTTGTCTTTTAATTCATTCATTTCTTGAGATAACTTCTGAACTATTTTTTGGTTCTCTGTTTCCATCTTTTTCTCCATTCCAATTATCTTATTTGCTATCCATATTCTAAATTCTATTTCTGGCCTTTCAGCAATTTCTCTGTGGATGGAATTTTCTGATGTATTTTCTTTGATGTCCCCAGGAGGTGTTGATTTGCTCTGATTTTTTTATGTTGCCAGAGTTCTTCTGATTCCTCCTCATGCGTATTTTCAGCTTCTTTCTCTTTTTCTCTTTTTCTCTTTTTTAATATGTTAATTATACTTTTTTAATTGAATTGATAGGTTGTCCCTGACGAGTCCACTCCTCACTGTTGCAGTGCCACCACTACACTAAAAAAGGCAGACAAGTGATGAATCCATAGCCCCAGACAGTGTCTCCAGAGGGACTAGAATCAGTAGACAGTCTTGGCCCAGTGTTCCAGTCAAAGTTGCTCTGCCAGCACTGGCTCTACCCACCAAATCAAGCTTATGAGGCTGCCCAGCTGACAGTACTGGCCCAGAGTTCAGGAGAAATTCTTATGTACTGGGCACCAACCAGCCAATAGAGCACTGAGGGCTGCAGCTCTGTGGACAGTGTAGGCCCAAAGTTCAGACAAAGTCACTCAGGCACCAAGCATTGCCTGCTCAATCAAGCTCAGAGGGCTGAAATCCTGTGGAGTTGGGGGCATAGGTCTAAAGCTCAGATAAGATTCACTCAAGTACCAGGCCCCGCCCACCTCATTCAGCTCAGAGAACCTCCACCCAGTACAGAGTACTAATCCAATGTTCAGTCCAAAGTCATTTAAACCTCAGCCCTCTCCACCCAGTTTAGCTTGGGGAACCCACTTGGCCCCACGAGCAATCCAAAATCACTTAAACCCTGCCCACCAAAACAAGCTCAGAGAGCCTTGCCTGGCAGAGAGCAGGGGTCCAAAGTTCAGTCCAAAGTCACTTAGACACTGGTCAATTCACCCAATTGAGCTCAGAGAGCTGTGCCTATTGGAGGGAGCAGGTCCAAAGTTCAGTCAAAAGTCAAAGTCATTTAAACACTGGCCCTGCCCACCCAATAGAGTCAGAAGTTGCCCTGAAGGGCAGAAGGCAGATCAGTCTGAGAATACCTGAGGAGCAGGAGATGGATAGTTCACCCTCCCTCTGCCAAAGTTTGGATTGCTGTGCTACTGTTCTCACTTTATGGTGGCCGGCAGACTTCCTGAGCTTCTCAGTGAGCTCATCTAACACTCCAGACCCTACAAGAGGCAATCCTTCCTGCAATAGAGTGCAGAAAGGGTGATCTGGGTGCTCAGGTTTGCAGAAAAAATATTTGGTCTTTTGTGCCAGACAAAATGGGGCCTAGGCTCATTAGTGAGATCTCAGTAATGAAGGAGGACTGGGACTTAGAGGCTGCTCTCCCAGGGGATATGGTGAGTACACTTTTGGACCCTGTTTGCTGGCAGGCTGGTTGTCTACCACAGAGCTCCCTTTTGAGGGGAGGGTTCTCCATTCCTCTGGGAGCTTGGCTCATACTGGTTGTTTTTCTTCTACTTTCTTGTTTCTGCTGCTTTATTCAGCCTGGGTGATGTGTACCTCACATAGTCCTCTCAGTGGGGGCTTCTCACATTTGGCTTCCATCCACTTCAGTCCAATATCTCTCCCTTTCGGTATGAGCCTCTTGCAAAAGTTGCTTCTAGTCATCCGTCTTCCCACAATTCCTCTGAGAAAGAATTTCACTCTGTCACCCTGGGTAGAGTGCCATGTTATCATAGCTCACAGCAACCACAATTCCTGGGTTTGAGTAATTCTCTAGCCTCGTCCCCCTGAGGAGCTGGGGCTACAGATATTGCCACAATGTGTTGCTAGTTATTTCTATTTTTAGTAGACACAGCGTCTCACTCTTGCTCAGGCTGGCCTTGAATTCCTGAGCTTGAGCAATCTACCTGCTTTGGCCTCCCAGAGTCCTAGGATCACAGGCATGCCCAGGTTCTTCATTTTTCTTCTTCTTTTTCTTAATCTTTTTATCTTTATTTTGGTCTGACTGGATTAATTCAAAAGTTTGATCTCCATTTTCTGAAATTCTTTCTTCTGTGTGGTCTAGTCTTTTGTTGGAGCTTGCAAACATATTTCCTTCAGTGAATTCTTCACTTACAGAATTTCTGTTTACTTTTTTCCCTTGATATATGTCTTTGGTATATTTCTTATTAATATTCTGTATTGTCATTCTGAGTTATTTGTACTGTTTTTCTGAGGGTTTTGTATTGGTTTTCAGAATTCTCTTCCATCTCATGGAGCTTCTTTAAAATTAATATTTGACTTATTTATCTGGGATTTTGATAATTTCTTTTATATTAATATCTATTACTGGAGAATTATTGTATTCCTTGGAGGGTGCCATACACATATTTCCTGTGTCTATGCATTGATTTCTCTGCATCTGTTGTTAATGATCACTTCTTCCTATTTTTGGGTTTACTTTTTTTGAGGCTGGACATTTTCCTATAGTTGTGACTATACTCTTCCTTGGGTAAGGCCCTTCAGCTTTGCTTTTGGGTGCATGCAGTAGTGAAATCTTGATATAACTTTTGCTAGAAATAGCGTTATTGGTATTTGTGGTTTTCTTGGTGTCTTAGGGTGAAATTACTGGTTTGGGTTGTTGTGAAGTTGTGCTGGGTAATGAAGTGCCAGATGGTCTCATTTCAAGTTTCAGTAGTAATGGTGGTGAGCCAGTTGTGTCTATCCTTGTTTCCCAGGGTGGTGTATGCTGGCATCTGTGTTGTCAGTTCTAGGATGGGTGATTCTTGGGCTTCTGGGTAGCTTTATTGGATGTTAGTATATTGGGCAGGTTAAGTAGACTCTTGAGCCCTTGGACAGGCAGTGTGGTGTGGACAATGGCAGTAGTAGCTTTGAGATGCTCTTCTGGGCACTAAGGACTGTGCAGTTATATAGAAAATTGTTGTACTTGACTGTGTGGGTCAGCCTGTAAGGCTAGCAGGTGGTGCTTGCAGGTAGGATCCTGATCAGGTGGTAGAAGTAGGGTGTTTATATCCAACCTCAGTCTCTCACAAGGAATGCTCAGGTGTTCCAGGTGGTGGGTTGGGTTGTACAACCCTCAACATCCGGGATCCCACACTCTGATTCTGAGAGGATGCCAAATCCAGGTAGAGCCAGACAAGGCAAGCTTGTATTCAGGCACCCCTATAGTGCTAAGTGCATGAACCAGCTAGGATGGGTCACACTTGGGTAATTCTTAGGCCCCTAGTAGAATGTTTGGGTGAGGGCTGTTGCCAGTGTGTTGAGTTCTTGGTATTGGGGCCAGCACTAATATCTAAAGCCTTGGCTATCAGGGCCTTATGTCCCTTTCATGACCTGGACCTGGCAAGGCTTGACTTCTAGTTCCAGCTGTTTTAGTTAACGTGGCTGTTGTATCAGATGCTGCAGTTCATGTCTAGCATACAACTCAGCCAGGGTCATAAAAGCCCATGCTCCGGTCTAGACCCAGCCTATGTAACAATGCTTTTCCATCTCAAGTTCTAGAGACTGTACCCATGTTTAACACTGGTGGCTGTAGCCCTCACCACACTGGCATCGCAATAGCAAAAGCCTAGACCCTGCTTATGCCCTGGTTCCTCAAGCAGCATCCCAAGATTTCCTAATGCCTAGGACCTGAACCATTGGTTTTGTGGAACACGGCAGTATGTCGAGCACTGGAATTAAGAATGATTTTTTTGCTGTAGCTCCTCAGATTGCAGAAGTCCATGGGAGCCATGGAACTTTCCTTTCCTGAAATAATTCCTTCTCACAGCCTCCTGGACACTAGTTAGGTTAGATTCATATCAATATGCTGGTCTATGGCCTGGATTGTATAATTCTCCAGTAGGAAAATGTACTGTGGGAAGAATTCATCCTCTCCCATATTGGGGAGTCTCTTCTGGTTTCTAAATAGTATTGGCTAAGAGGGTTGCCTCTTGTTTTTCTTCTCCTTCCTAGTTTTTGTTTTTTCCTTTCACTTTTCTGTCGAGATCTCATGTTCCTCTTAGATAATATGTTCAAACTGTGATTGTCTAAGTACACATTGTTTTGATTCTTCTAAGTGAATGAGTCATGAGTCTAGGCAGCCATCTTGAAAAAAATAAGTGGAGTAAATCTTTAGTGTTCTCAGCACAAAGCAAAAAAGATAATTATGTAAGTGATGGGTATGTTAATTAACATGATTGTGGTAATTACTTGATAATATATACATTAATCAAATCATACATCAAATCTTTGTGTAGCATACCTTAAATATATTCAATTTTATTTGTGAAAAATGGCACAACATTTCAGTTAATTCTATGTGATTCTTCATTTTTTAAAGGCTAGTTTATTTTGTGTATATGAGCCCACAGTATGCTACAGTTTTAAAACAATCATAGGTATGTATAAAATTTGGTAGCATGGGCAAAGAATTCTTTTATTATATTTTCAACTATTTTTTTTTTTGTAGAAGCAGAGTCTCTCTTTATTGCCCTTGGTAGAGTACTGTGGCATCATACAGCTCACAGCAACCTCCAACTCCTGGGCTTAAGCGATTTTCTTGCCTCAGCCTCCCGAGTAGCCTTATTTTTGAGACAGCCTCAAGCTGTCACCCAGGGTAGAGTGCTGTGGCATCACAGCTCACAGTAACCTCAAACTCCTGGGCTTAAGTGATTCTCTTGTCTCAGCCTCCTGAGTAGCTGTAACTACAGGCATCTGCCACAACACCTGGCTGTTTTTTTTTGTTGCAGTTTGGCTGGGGCTGGGT
The DNA here is from genome assembly GCA_963574655.1 of Perodicticus potto. Lineage (NCBI taxonomy): Eukaryota > Metazoa > Chordata > Mammalia > Primates > Lorisidae > Perodicticus > Perodicticus potto. The sequence continues at coordinate 13,075 of CAUYRH010014206.1, forward strand.
TTGAACCCACCACCCTCAGTATATGGGGATGGCGCCCTACTCACTGAGCCACAGGTACTGCCTGTGGGTAATTTTTTTCCCTAACTCCAAAAGCTGGAATGTTTTAGCATGTATTTCCCTAGAACAAGGCGATTATCTTGCCTAAGTACAGTAAAACAATCAAAATCAGAAATTAATATTCATTCACTGGGACTTTCTGTTCTTCCCTATTACAGCATAAAGATGTGCCTCATGTCTCATTCAGAATTCAATTCAGAATCCAGAATCACATGGTGCAACTGGCTGTCATGTCTCTTTAGTGAACTTTACTCTTCATTCAGTTCTTGGTTGACTCCCATAACATTTCCACTACTGGGCTAATATTTATAAAACATCTTTCAATCCATCCTGTTCTCCCTAGAGATTGTACTAATTTACATTCTTAGCAACAGTGTATAGGAGTCTCCTTTTCTCTGGATCTTTACCAACATCTGTTATTTTTTGTGTTTTTGATAACAGCCATTCTTGTTGTAAGATGCTCTCTCCCTGAGGTTTAATTTACACTTCTCTGATGACTACTGACTGAGAATTGTATAAAGAAAATGTATAAAGAATTGTATAAAGAGAATTATAAAGACAATGTAGTATGTATACAAAATGGAATACTATTCAGCCATAAAAAGAGTAAAATTATATCTTTTGCTTCAACACAAATAGAATTGGAGGCCATTTTCTTAAGTGAAAAACTCAGACACAGAAAGACAAATACACTTTGTTCTCATTTATAAGTGGGAGCTAAATAACGTGTACACACGGACCTTTAGCATAGAAAAATAGACATTGGAGATTTGAAAATATGGGAGAAATGGGAGGGAGGAGGTGGACGATGAGAAATATTTGGCAAAACATACATTACTCCACTGATGGATACACTAAAAGCTCTGACTTTACCTCAATGAGGTATATCAATGTAATAAAATTACAGTTGTATTCCTCAAATTTACATACTTTTATATGAAAGAAGATAGGAGAAAAAGGTCAAAAAAGTAAAAGTTAGCTATGTTAAAAAGTGAAACCAAGCTTCTTTTATTCAAATCACGTTCATTTGGCTAGGCACTGTGGCTCATACCTGTAATCCTAGCACTCTGGGAGGCAAAGGTGGGTAGATTGTCCGAGCTCAGGAGATCTAGATTTGCTTGAGAAAGAGAAAGACATTGTCTCTACTAAAAATAAAAGAAACATCAACAGGTGTTGTGGTGGGTGCCTGTAGTCCCACCTACTTGGGAGGGTGAAGCAAGACGATTTCTTAAGCCTAAGAGTTTGAAGTCATTTTTAGTTACAATGGCACTCCACCCAGTGTGACAGTAAGACTCTGTCTCAAATAAGCAAACAAACTCCCCCCCAAAACCCCAAACCAAAAAATCATAGTAGTGTGGTTTTCTAGAGTTTAGTGTTATGTGAGTCAGGCACTGAATTACTGCTTCTCTTTGTTTCAGATAAAGCGTATAGCAAGACCTGAACTCACTGTAGTTCTATGGGGTATAAAAAAATAAGTCTGACTCCCGTTTAAATAAACTACAGCAATAATTATTAACTATATTAATATTTATTTTGAAAACAAGCAATAAAGCTGAATAAGGCAATATTGAATTACAGTATACCATCAGCCAATGTTGAGAAACTCAGTTAAACTCAGTGTTTTCTTCACAGGGAAGAGTGCAAGGCACAGAGGATAGGGGTTGTGGCCTCTGATTCCGCACCTTCAGACACCAAGTTTTAGAACAAGTTACTGAATCTCTGAGATCCAGTTTACTCATCTCTTAAATATGTTAATTTTACTTTAGGTATTGAGAGATTCAAAAGGTATATGACGGGTGCAAAAATTTTCTGTATGTTTTCACAATCACTGTTAACACAACTGATACAATATTATGCAACTAACTTGACATAATTTTTCTTAATAAAAGATCTGGAAATAACTACTCATCAATTTAGAAGGAATATGATAATAACTTTAGAGAAAATACCTTTGCTAAAATATTGCCAGTGATTTTGTAATGTATAGATTCTCTTAACTACTGAATATCAGCCCCTACTTAGGTTTGAACTTTGTGGCGGTTCTGTGTGGTAGGACCATTTAATGATTTCCCTATCTCCTACCCTTATTGAATCCACAGTGATGTTCTATCCTTAATTGCTCTTCTTTACTGTGCATTATTTCATTCTACAAATTCCAACAATGACAGATCAAAAACCCCGGAGGAAGCTATGTCTGGAGATAACTGGGAAGGGAAGAAGCCTTAGTTTCTCAAGCCCTCCCCACTAAATTCTCTGAGAGTGGCTCTTATGTCAGTTGCACTGAGCAACTTTTATCTTTGTAGTGATGGAGAAGAAAAACTCTCTTTTATTTCTTCACTTGATCACACTCAGTTCTGTTATCCTTGGAGTCACAAAAGGGCTCAATTTTATATAAATCTTCTTGCATTCCTAGCAGTGTCTATATTGTGTACACTCAGAGTCACAAATATTTTCAATTGTGTTTTGCTAAAATTGCTCTGATGGCAGCTATCGTATAAATGATAATGCACCACAATGGAAATCATAAAGTCTCAACTCAAGTCCTTTCCTGCTGCCTATCAGCTGGGGTCACTGACAGATCTCCTGTTCTCCCAAACTCTTTCTCTATTTGAAAATATATATATATAATCCCTGCTATCATGTGTTTTTCTAGAGGGTTTAAGGTGAAAAGTCATGTATATTTGCTGAGCCAATTACTTGATATATATTTGCTCATGCAATCATTGTAACCTGATTCTTTGAACCCTCAATGAATCCCCAACAATAAAAAATAAAAAAAGGTGTATGAGTTATGCGCTTAGGCTATTCTGTTGCTGGTAAAGCATATTCATTATGATTTCATTATCATGGACAAAGTCTGCTGTTCTTTGATAGAGCATTGACACACCAGGCATAGAATACATTGTTTTCTATCAAGGTCATTAGTTGATGCTTCAGAATTTTGAATAAATTTTGGGAGTGAATCATTGACTTGAATATTTCTCAATCATGGTTGCACATTGGAACCACTTGATTAATTTGTTTCCATTACTAACACTTGGAACCCAACATAATTCAATTAATCCAGAATCAGCAGAATTGGTCTTACAAAGAAGAAGAACTAGTATAAAGAACATTTTATTTTGATCTCTATCAGGGGGCCAAATTCCACTTAGAAGTGAGTATAAGGTGCATCCAGCTGATTAGCCAATGTTTATGTCAAAGAGGACACAAGTAAATTAGCAGGGAGTATTATAAAAGCCTTAGAGGGCAAGCTCACTGTTGTCTTAGCCATAAGAGAAAGCTGCAATGGACCCAGCTGTGGCCCTGGTGCTCTGTCTCTCCTGTTTGCTTCTCCTTTTTCTCTGGAGACAGAACTCTGGGAGAAGAAAGCTCCCACCTGGCCCCACTCCTCTTCCTATTATTGGAAATATACTACAGCTAGATATTAAGGACATCAGCAAATCTTTAACAAATGTAAGTATATTTTATGCTCTTCCAGTGGCTTAGACAATGGGTAAGAAAATTGATACCTTTTTAAAAATAAGTGTTAAATATATTCCTAGAAGTATACTATTATAACAGATTGTTACACAGCCATATACTTTGATGTTTCTGTTGCCTTTTCCATTTATAGTAATAGAGAAGTGAAATAATTAACACATTTTGTACATAGAGAAACATTTACGTCTTTGTACAGTAGAATCACAACAACAAAGTGGCAAAAGTTTGGAGTTTTGTATCTTTATTTGGTTTTGTAGTCATATTGTATGATTTTTGTCCCGGGGTAAAACTGGCAAGTGGGGAAGCGTGTGTGATTAGAGAGTTCATTCAAGAATCATCTGTAATATTGGCCATGTGTTTCTAGAGCAGTCATGAAAGCTGAACTTATGTGAAAAAGTCAATTTATTCCTGATGTCAAGGAAATATGTGTTCCAAATTTGCATGAATTAATGAAAAAAATCAACCAAAGCTCAATTGGTGGTATTAGAATTCTTTTTGGTTCTGCAAAAATTGCTATTTGTGACTAAGAATTCTAGTAGATTGTTTTTCCAGGAGATGTCACATGTCCTAGTGAAGCCTTGTGGTGTGCTCTGTATTAATGATAGCAGCAGGTCCCAAACTGGTGTGGGCATTCGAATCACATGGGTGACATTTAAAAATATAGCTTTCTAGTGTTCATCTCCTGGCTATTTGGTCAAGATCTTCATGAGACAGTTGGGTGTTTGTCTCAAAGTGGATGTGGAGATGCAAAAAAATTGCTCAAGCTGAAGTTTTGGTTTTGGCCTTTTTTAATATTAGCTGTGCAACACTGGAAGTGAATTTAGTGTTCTCTGAACTTGTTTTACTATTTAAAACAGAGAAAATAAATGTGCTGAATGTGTTGATCTGAGGATAAATGTAACCTGTATACCATTTTGCTCAGCCAATACCTTGCACAGTGTAATCCACCTGTGTATAAAATTCAGTAATGTTTGAAGCTGTGTGTAGCATAATAAAAGCATCAAAACCATAATGATATCAGTCCAGGTTAGGCACAGTATATGGATCAAATAGTGGTTTCTTTTGCTATTCTCTGTATTCTCTTTCTTAGTTCTCAAAAGCCTATGGCCCCGTGTTCACTGTGTATTTGGGCATGAAGCCCGTTGTGGTGTTACGTGGATATGAAGCAGTGAAGGAAGCCCTGATTGATCATGGAGAAGAGTTTTCTGGAAGAGGGAGTGCCCCACTGATTGAAAGAGTTACTAGAGGACATGGTAGGTGTACATGTTGCTGAGTCATCACTGGTGAAGGGGGTGGGGAGGATGGAACCAGAGTCTTGAAGAGCTTCCAGGGCAGAGCTTGTTCCACCTACAACATGGCTGTGAAGTGTCAGCTCCCTCCTCCTTGGCTGGGATTTCCCTGCTATTTTCTTTTTCCTATTCTTATAGGAATTGCTTTCAGCAATGGAAATAGGTGGAAGGAGATACGGCGCTTCACCCTCATGACCCTGCGGAATTTTGGGATGGGCAAGAGGAGCATTGAGGAACGTGTTCAAGTAGAGGCCCGCTGCCTTGTGGAGGAGTTGAGAAAAACCAAGGGTGGGTGACTCACTCAGTATCACTCTCCTTAAAAGCCTGCGGTGTTCTTTGGTGACATCCTTGAACACATTCAGGGGCAACCTGATGTTTCATTATGAGTCCTGGTTGTCAGGTAGATGATGTTAGATGCAGAGAGCCCAGGGAGCCTGAGTGTGTGTGTCCAGTGTGTACAGGCATGATTGTGCATATGGTGCTGGCATAAAAAGTCATTTAATCCTGTCATCTCTCAAACATTGTTTCTTTATTTTTAAATCAGATCCTGAATATAGGTTTTATTTTATTTTTATTTTTTTTTTAATTATTTTTTATTGAGTCGTAACTGTGTACAATAATTCAGTCATGGAGTACAGTGTGCGGGCTTCACATACAATCGGAGATATTTTTATCAACCTGATTAATATAACATTCATGATATTTTCTCGTTTACTATCTGAATATAGGTTTTAAAAAGAGTATTATTGAAAATTTCTTTATTTCTATTTTATTTTAAAATATTAAGAGAGTGCAAAGATTTTGGGTTACATTAATTACTTTTGTAATGCTTGAGACCTGGCTATAGATGTGTGCATCATCCAAATAGTATTCATTGTACTCATTAGGTAGGTTTTTGTCCTTTCCCCCACTTCCTTTCCTGTTTCCTTTCCCCCTTGTTCATTTCCATTGAGTTTTTATTTTCCTCTGTGTACATGTGCATTCATAGGTTTTAATTTAATAGAGAGTTCATGTGGTGTTTTTGTACATTTTGAGATGCTTCACTTAGCAGAATGGTCTCCAGTTCCATCCTCAATGTTCCAAAAGGTATTAATTCACACTCTTTTATGTCTAGGTAGTACTCCATGGTATGCATATACCACATTTTATTGAAATCACGCATGAATTGTTTCACATTTAACTTGATTCCACATCTTTGTAATTGTGAAATGTGCTGCAATAATCATTTGAGCGCAGGTGTCTTTTTTTTTTCCATTAAAAGTCCTATTTAGGTAAACAGTAGAGAGATTTCTCAAAGAAGTCCAAGTAGACCTATCATTCAATCCAGCAATCCCACTATTGTGTATTTACCTAAAAGTAATGAATATACACGTTTTGAGTTCATTTTTAGAATGCGTTAAAGAACAATGTTTTCCCCATGTCATGAATGTGAGCTAACGATGCCACAACTTTCCACCGGAGAATACTTGGCAAGTAGAGGCTATGGAAATGCCCCTATCATATCCTTATGGATTATGAACCACATGACCTGTGCTTTTCCTGGACTTGACCTGTTTGTACAGTCAGACTCACTGACATTTTTGTGGGGTTTTTCCAGGCCCTGCTACAGTTCTGGCCAACAATGGGCCTATGTATGGTTTTAATTGCTTAGGCATAACATACTACAATTCTCTTCAATTATTATTTCTCTATAAACACAGACCTATTTAAAATAGCAGCATTAATTCTTACTAAATGTTACTCTGCTAATTTACCTATTTTGACTAAACTTATGCTATAGTATAATTCTGCAAAATATACATAATTATTAGAGAAATGCAAATCAAAACCACCCTGAGATATGATTTAACTCCAGTGAGAATGGCCCACATCACAAAGTCTCAAAACTGGAGATTCTGGCAAGGATTTGGAGAGAAGGAAACACTTTGACACTGTTGCTAGGAGTGCATACTAATACAACGTTTTTGGAAGAAAGTATGGAGAACCCTCAAAGAAATCAAGCTAGACCTCCCATTTGATCCTATAGTCATATTGCTGGGCATCTACCCAGAAGAAAAAATATCCTTTTACACTAGACTGTTTATTGCAGCTCAGTTTACAATTGTCAACATGTGGAAACAGCCTAAATGCCCAGAATGGATTAACAAGCGGTGGTATATGTATACTTTAAAATATTCTTCAGCCATTAAAAAAGATGGAGACCTTACATCTTTTGTTTCAACCTGGATGGATGTGGAACACATTCTTCTTTGTAAAGCATCACAAGAATGGAGAAGCAAGAATCCTATGTACTTAATTCTGATATGAATTAACGTCCTAGTACATGGTGGAGGCTGGGGGATGGGGAGAGCTGAGAAAGGGAAGGAGCGAGGGGGTAGGGGGACATGCGGTGTGGTACACTTTTGGGGCAGGACAGAATTATGAGAGGGTCCTTATCTAACAAGTGCAAATAACTAACCTGGTTATTTGTACCCTCAATGAATCCCCAACAATAAAAAAATTCCAATTTACAAAATTCTTTATTAAATAGGTTTCCACTATTATCAGTAACTCTTTACCTCAGCTTTCTTTGATGTAATTTGGCTGTGTTTTCAGTTATGCTTATTTTCCCCCCTCCCATTTCATTGGATTTTGGATTAGAAATCTGTAGTAATTGTTTTTCTCCCAGTGCCTATTCCACTAACTTATGAAATTCTTGTCATGATAAACACAATTATTAGCTCCAATTCTAAATTACTTTTTTTTTGAGATAGCACCTCAAGCTGTCACCCTGGGTAGAAAGCTGTGGCAACATAGCTCACAGCAACCTTCAACTCCTGGCTTAAGCGATCCTCTTGCCTCAGCCTCCCAAGTAGCTGGAACTACAGGTGCCCACCACAGCGCCCAGCTATTTTTTGGTTGTAGTTGTCATTGTTTGGCAGGTGTGGGCTGGATTCGAACTTGACAGCTCTGGTGTATGTGGCTGGCACCTTAGCCGCTTGAGATACAGATGCTGAGCCATCTAAATTGCCTTTTAAAAACCCTCTCTTCCAAATACAGCGGAATGAAAAACTGAAAATTACATTTTATTTGTGAATGACAGGGACAAAAATTCCCAAGGCTTCGCAAATTACCCTCCACCCTCTAGGCTAAAATGAAACTTTTTCTAAAAGCGTAGAGCCCTGCACTGTTTAAAGGAGGCTGGCATAACTCAGCAGGTTTCCTGTTTTTCAATGTCCCACCATTAATTCAGAACACTTGTGATTCAAGTCACTCTTATTTAGCAGCTATAGATGTGAATTTAGGAGCTCCTTATATACAAAGTGTGTTGGTCATTTGATTACAAAAATTTCATCTTGGAGATCCCTTAGCAAAAAAGGAAACCTTTCCTATAATTTAATTGCCTTATCTGTAAAATGATAGACTTGGCTTAACTGATGACCAGATTAAAAAAATTTTAAAACATATTGTACCATTCATGGCTACATGGAACAATATCTCAGAATCTGTAAAACAACAGCTTTGCTCACATAAATTAAGTTTTAAAGATGATTGGAGATGATAAACACTTATTTCTTTTTTTTTTTTTTTTTTATTAAATCATATCTGTGTACAATAATTCAGTCATGGGGTACAGTGTACGGGCTTCAGATACAATCAGAGATATTTTCATCAACCTGATTGTGATAGCATTCAAGAGACTTTCTCATTA
>CAUYRH010014210.1:0-69104 GCA_963574655.1 Perodicticus potto
GGTGGAAGGGACTGTATTCATTTGTTTCCTGGCCAAGGAACCCATACACCTAAATATACCCTGAGGCTAGAGGCCTAGAGGAGGAGACGGGGAAAGACCGGGAGAGGAATGGAGAGAGCATCTCTCTCCCCACTTGAAATCTCTCCCTCTACCAGGAGCTTTGGTGTTTTCTGTATTCTTTTTTGTAAATCAATTCTGTCGTACCATGGGGGGGGGGAAATAATGTAATGAAGAACAATAAAATACATATATTTAAAAAAAAATAAATAAAGTAGTTCTGTTTTATAATAAAAAAAAAAAGAATTTATGTGTCTATTTCCCTGTAACTGTAATTAAACTGTCATTAAACTTCCTGTTCTTTGTAAGGTTGATTGTTACAAATAGTAGCTCATTGTTTATTTTTCTTTTCTGTAATTATGAGTGAGGGGTTTTAACTTTATGTGTATTTTTTTTCTATGTTCTTAAGTCATTGGAATTTTTAAATGAATTTCAATTCTCTGCCTATTTATTGGATTGTTATTAATTTCTCATTAATTTGTAAGAACTTATATTTTAAAATGATTAGCTCTCTGCAAGACATTGCAAAAGTTTCTAACTTTTGCTTTTCACTCTGTTTTTAATTTTATTGCATTAATTTAATACATTTGCTTAATTCTTAGGGTTTTTGTCATTCTTAGAAAGGCCTTTCTCATGCCAACACTGGAAAAACACTTAGCCGTGTTTTCTTCTAATACTATTCTTTCTTAGACAAGTTATTTTGATGTAGAAAATCAAAAAGTAAGTCAAATAACATTTTCCTATTTGTCAAATATTGCATTTATGTGTCACTCAAATCAAATGCCACCTTTATCACATGCTTAATTGTTATGTAATTATATTCATTTCATATTCTCTTGTATTTGCTAATAACTCTGCTTCCTGGAATGTTCCTTTTTCTCTTTGCTGAATTTGATGACTTATATTTACATGCTAAAATATTTGGCAATTCTTGTTTGTGTGCTCTGCATTTGAAATTTTCTCTGTCCCTGTCTATGAATGTGCTTGGAAACTGCTGCTAGCATTTGTTATGTGAAGAGTAGAATCTCATTGCACTTGGTTGTGCCAGTACCTTGTCTTCTGGTATGGGAGGTGTCAATGTCCTGTGGGCATCCTAAGGCACACTGCTCTGGTTCTTGGGCTCTAGTGTCCTACTAGCTCCTCCAGACTAGGAATAAAGAGCCCATGTGTGTACCATGACATGAGGCACAGGTTAGAGATAATGGAAGGGAAGGAGAAGTACCAAACTTCTTAGCTACTCATATGGTTCCTCCTAATCACTCAGAAAATAGTCTTGTTTCCTTTTCCTGAACCCTTTACTTATCTCCCTCTGGACTTAGAGCTTCTATGGAAGTGCCTCTCTACTTTTGCCTGTGCCATTGGCTGTTGTGCCATCAAACTTGTCTTCCTTCCCTTGATCAAGGATTCCTCCAAACTTTTGATGTGTCAATGGCATTATCTTGTGTGGAAATGGCAATCAGGCATAGGCACTGGATGTGGCATTTTGACCCAGGATGTGAGCCTCTTCCTTCTGAGCAGGATCTTACACCATTTCCAGTGATGCAAAGTAGAATATTCTCCATAAACCCATGCTTCTAGGATCATCTATTCATTTATGTTGTTTTCAGGAACATTAACGGTATGACCCTTTCAGTTTTAATGAGTATTGCTTGACTTTGAGTTTCCCTACAGAAGAGCTTGATGCAGGACTTATGCAGATTATTTATTAAAGTTAATCCCAAGATTTGGGAGTGAGGAGAAGGGGATAATGAAATAGGAAAGGAGAAAACTTGACAAAAGGGTACATTATCCAGATCATCATGGTAAGCAATGGGGGTTTGATTTCACTGATACTTCAGGAGAAATGTGTAAAATGCCTTCTCAATTGTCCATCTAAATGAGGGGAAGCATGTGCATTTTTCCCAGACCCCAGTCAGCAGCTGGTTGACATTTCCCACATGTGCTTTAACCCCACTCTTATATTTGTGTCCCAGCTGGATGACCAAGCTCCTGCAGTGTCAGAGGAGAAATAAGGTCCCAAATAAATAATGACCAGGCTCCTGAAGGAAAAAAGATGTCCTGTGTGTGCATGAGGTAGGACACTGTTTGCATGAGGTTATCCTAAACTAAATAAAACTATATCCATTGCATCTGAAGCTGAAACTGGAGGCCAGTCAAGGGGGCTGATGTTAACTCCAGAGGTTTCTGGGGCAAGTGCACACTAATCTTAGCAAAACGTCTTATGAGAAAAACGTCATTGTAGGTACCTTGAATGGTCATTTCCATTCCACAACTTCTATGAGAGTTCTGGGTCTGAATTCAATTTGGGTTTAAATGTGATATGCAGTCAATGCACACATGATAACTTTCTCTGCAGCCCAAGCAGAGTTTGGTAGATTTTAAGACATGAGTATGATCTGACTAATATTAAAACTAATTAGCTGTGTTTTATCAGTGGAATTTAATTAGAAGCTGATTTAGCATTACTATGAAATATAATTACACAGTCTTTGTTTTTGCTAGAGTGGTAAACATGTGGCATGCATTCCTCACTGTCTTCCTCTCCAATCATTAGAATATAGAACCACTAAGATAGGGGACCCTTCCTCATGGTATGCAGATAAGACCTCAAATGAGTCTCATTACAGTGCCTCAAGTTGGGGTTTGAGTTACAGTCTATTTGCCGTTCAGTATGGTATCTTTTTTCATTTCATTATAATCATCAAATTTACTTGCTCCCAAAGTGTTTCATCAAAGCACAAGATCATCCAAGAAGAGGCAAAGGTTCACATGTTAAGACAGATAGCAGTGTTTGGTAATTAAACTAAGATGATTCTCACCATGCTGTGAGTTTTGTTTTAGACCTTGTAATACCTGCACAGAACAATGACTAATTCATGCTAGTACATCTTTGTGTATACACTAGCCTATAGATTCATAAGATTGAAATAGAGTTTGAGAATCCAAATTGTAATTCAGGCAATCCTTACTTTACACATCACCAACGTAAACCAAAAATGTGTGCTCATTGGAACTGTATACTCACTTTGTACAACTCTGTAGCTGCTACAATTTAATCTGCTATAATAGTCAACTAGGCAAACAAAAGACATAATTCTTATGTGGACAATTTCAGTTAGCAGAGTATTAGGTAAAGGAAGGACTTCCTGGATATAATTTAATTCACAAATGGCCAAAATAACAGAAGTCTGGTTCAGTATCTTCCATGCTTTGTGCTTCAATATAGAAAATCTTGAAGCACATGAATTTCAGGACCACGTTTACTAACTGGTGTACTGGAACTGGTTTGTGATCCATGTATTTAAGATAGATTCTCTTCAAATTGGGAGAGGAAATACTCCATTGCCTGCAAAAGCAATTGAAAATTTTGTACCAACTGTTATTTTCATCTTTTTAAAATAAAGTTCAATACTTATTGCCAGTATATTTTGGTTCAAAGTAGTAGGAAAAAAAGATTAAAGAAAAGTATGCCTTTGACAAAAGTCTGGTAAAGGGGCATCAGCTACATTAGTCTAGCACTTTTCCAAATTGTACAGAACTCACCCACAAAAATCCTGAAAGGGGGAACATCATTCATTGATCTTTTGATGACATTATTATAATATTTCTGTGGTTAATGGTGGGTATATTTCATGACAGAAAGCTAAGCACCAGTTCTAAAAATTTTAAGCATTGAAAACAGTTTGGGAAATTGTCGAATTAGAACAAAAGACATAGTTATTTTAAAGTACATTTACCAAAAAGTTTACCATTGAGTTTCAGTTTCTGCTCCTGTCTATTGTCTGTGGCACTGCTAATTGCTATTTTTACTTGCCAGTACCATTGTCTCAGCTTTTAAAAATCCCCAGTTCCCCAAATATGGTGCTTTCAAGTACAATTTGTTCTGTTACAAGTATAAAAGTATAAGTGAATTTTAGAACTGAGAGGATCCATTAAAACATGAACTAGACCAATTTTCTCATTTTAAATATGAAGAAATTGACACCCAAGATCTGCAGTGATGTGGCCAATGTCTTACAATGTTTTAGAAACCAGTTCTATCTTTCTTTCAAATCTTCCATTCTGGGAAGTAGCATTGCCAACATACAAACAATCCCTGGGAAGAAACATGGAAAATAAAAAGACTTGCTTTCATAGGTAAATTTCTGAGTAATTTCCTCCATTTTAATTTCTTTTATTGTCATTACAATGTGTTGTTACAAGGAATAAAAAATTGAGGAAAAAAGAAAATAGAAACAAATTGCAAACAATTAGATTTCGTCATGAAAGATAGCATATTTAACGTATGTTTCTCCAGATAACTACAGCCTGGAGGAAAACCAGTTTTGAAAGAGGAGAAGCAACAAGAAGTATTTTTTTTGACTAGGCAGGTCTTGCCCACAGGATTGCAAGAAATTTAGCCTTCCTTAAATTCTTCCCAACTAGTTCAGGCAGACGTTATCTTGGAGAGTTTCATGGAAGCACATGTTCTCATTCCTCCAGCTTCCATGAGGAGCCTACCAGTTCTTACCCTCTCTGCTCTGTCTTTTCTGCTCTGGGGTAAGGACTGAGAGTCCCTGGCTCCAAACTGGAAAGAAATTTGAGAAGCAGAAAGTCCCTATGGAGGTGGTGCCACAAACCCTGGATAGCTGTGTCTGAATTATTTTCTGCTAATGAGGTGGCCCTTAGTGAAGAAAGAAGTCACAGCATGGACTCACATGCTCTCTAGTACAGCACACTTTAGTGATGTTTACCTGAAGGATATGGTCCAAGTCCCTGCAGTGGGAAGAATTTGCCCCACCTGACTCAGACAGAGCTTACTTGGTGAGGAAAACAAATTGGTGTAGTCACTGGGGGGAGCAACTGACCTTATTCTATGTTGTCGGTGAGACTAGAGTGAACACAAAGGATCCACCTTCCTCTTCATTTTAGGGATGAGAGTCTACTCTTGATTCTTTCCAAGCAATAATGAACTAGACCAAGGAAGACAATGAGCTACCACCTGAAGGATGAGAATTTGCAAATCTCACCCTGGGTTAGGCAGCCAGGAGCCCTTTTACAGAGATAGATCTAGTGGGGGTTTGGAGGTGCCTTAAGATCACCAAATTGAGAGGATGATGAAGTGGAAATGTGGAAGGATGAGAGGAACTGAAGAGATAGGCGACATTGGGAGGGAGAGAGTGTTCTCCTGAAACACTCAACAAAGACTTATGCCATGAGATGTTTTCAGAGTGAATGGGTCAATCAGGTAAGGTCTTATGTTCTTATCTTTCCATCTGGCATTATGTCTAGTGGCTTTCCTGGCTCTTGAGTGAAATAGAAGCTTCGGCCCCCTCTGAGTCACTGCACATGTAAGGTGCTGAGAAGACTGTGTGGTGACTTGGGAAGAACCCAACTCCTACTTTGGGGTTGTCTGGTGAGGGGAAAGGACCCTGCCCTCAGGAAGGCATCTGTGGAAAAGACAAACAGCCTGAGTCTTCAATGCCCTCACAATGAGGTTTCCCGACCTTTTCCTCACCGAGGGGCTGGAGGAAATGCCACACTTCACTCTTCCACATCCACCTGGATGGCACTCACTGTAGGCATAAGATAGGGAGCCATTTGTATTATCAGATTTATTACCTTACCCTTCTGGAGGTTGGAAGTCTGAAACCATTTTCACAGGGCCAAAATCAAGGTGTCAGAAAGGCCACCTTCCTTTTGAAGATTCTAGGAGAGAATTGTTTCCTTGACTTTTCCTATTTCTAGAGGTTTCCTGCATTCCTTGACTCTGTCCATCTTCAAGGCCAGAAGCCTAGAATCTTCTATCCTCTCCAACTTCTGCTTCCATCCTTACATCTGGTCACTGACAAGCCTACCCTCCCTCCTTCCTCCTATAGGGACTGTTGTGATTACATTGGGTTCATCCAGATAATACAGGATAATCCCACCATCTCAAGACTCTTAGTTTAATAGCTTCCACAAAGTCTCTTTACCATGTAAGATGACATAGTTATAGTTTCAAGGGCTTTGGATGTGACATATTTGGAGGGGCCATTATTCAGCCTTCGGTACGATGTGTGGTCTCTGCCATTACAGGTGGAGGCCTCTGGGAGAGGTTCCTTTTTCTGTTCAGGTCTCAATTTATAAAGGTGACTGGGTTTGACCTCTCATGGAGAGTTCAATGCCATGGAAGAAAAGTTTAATGCTGCTACCAGTTGCTCAGAGGATTCATGCCATGTAGATTAGAGATACATCTAAAACTCAGAGTAGAAAAAGAAAAAGCTTCAGCTCAAATGTCTGATGTTAAAAATAAAAGAGTAGGAAATATTTCTGATTAGTAATAAGTAAACACACAAGTTAAGGAAAGGACCTCTCTGTGAAGACTATGTTTGGGGAGAAAAAAGGAAATTGAACCATACAGAAGAGAATGGAAACTAGACCAGAACTATTATCCTTTCATCATTCATTTGGGGAAACTGGGGATGATATTGGCAACTACCATACAGGTTGAGCATCCAAAATCCAAAACTTTCTGAGTGTCAACATAATGTGCCATGAGTGGAAAATTCACCCGACCTCATGTGACAGGCTAAAGTGAAAATAAAATTAAGTTTTGTAGCTTTGCTTCATGCAAAAAATTATTTAAAATGTTTTATGAAATTGCTTTCAGACTATGTGTGTAAGACGTATGTAGGAAACATGAATAAATTTCATGTTTAGACTTGGATCTCATCCCCAAGATGTTTCATTCTGTATACGCAAATATACCCAAATCCAAAAAAGTCCAAAGTCATAAACACTTCTGGTCCTAAGTATCTTGGATAAGGGATACTTACCTGTATATCCTTTCACGTCATCTATGTATAACTAGTGAGGTCTTCTTACTCATGGTGTAATGGATATCAGTGGCTATGTGATCTTTGCGGTCAAGAAGTGCCAATATCTTTAGGTTCATATATTCAATTCATCCTCTCTGAGCCCCATTCACCAATTTCAGCAAGGAGGCAGTCTGAAATCTTTAGTTAACTTCATAACATCCTAATGTGTAAACCCTTCTCTGTCTGTTGAGATAACTGGATCAGGTGAACTTCTGTTCATCTATTAGAATTTTGATTCTTGTGTCCAAAGTAACAAGATAAGGATAGAAATAACATCTTAGAATTATGTCTTAGGAGCTTTATTTCTGTTTAGGTCACATCAAATATCTCCTCTCTAGATACCCAGCATAGCCCTTAGATAATTAGGGAGTCTTGATCTTTACTTGGCATGGTTAAATGGAGAATAGTTTCCTGGAGTCCTTTAAAGTTTTGGATCTAGGATAATGGAGAGAAGAGGAAACTTAGTTTGAGCAGTGTAGCTGAATAATGTGGTAATAGGAAACCTTCCCATTTGTAAGATCTGCAGCATGTTTAAATGCTAGTTGTGAGTGTTTTTATTGGGGTGGGGGGATCACAGAAAATGAGTAACGTTCTGTATTTAAGTTAGTGTGAAACAGAGAAATAAGAGAAATTCTGGAAGGTGAGAACAAGAGTTTGGTAGGAGCCAGGAGAACACGAGCCCCCTGGGAAGTAGCAAATTTAGGGAGGCTTTGGACTTCCCACAATGTACGGATGAAAGCCAATGTACATTGTCTCCAATTCACACGATTGAATGACCTTAGTAGACATCCAACCTACTATGCATTTTAAAAATTTAATCTCTGCTTTTAAAAGAATGTATGTTTTGTAAGTCTCCTGAGGCAAAGGTGAGTTATGAATCTATTACTCCATGTTGTTGTCACTTGGGCAAAAAGAGAAGGTCTCGATACACAATGAAGAACTCTGTGGTCAAAGCTGAGAAAAAGCATGGATGTGGTGAGGAAGGAAAATGGGCTAGAGTGGAAGGAACTCAAAACTAGGGTTCAGGCAATGCCAGGATGTGGTAAGGATCTGTGGCAGTAGACACCTAACCCCCTGATGCCCAAAACCGCTGTGGGAACAGATGTAAGGATTTGTTTTGGAGGGCAAAGGCATAACATACAAAGAAGGGGAGATACTGAGAGTTATCTGATGATCACATTGCAATATTTGGAAAGGAGAAAGCTCCAAGATTTAACAGTCATTTTGAAGATACAGCTTAGTCTTGGCTTTCACTTTGGCCAATTTTGGTGACTCAAGTTTGTGAACCTTTCTATAATATATTACAATATTTGTTCTACTTATTAATGTAAATAAATAACAACTTAAAAATAAAAGTCAAAATATGATGCCATGAGAAATAATAAAATTAATAAAATATATTAATATTTATTTATTAATAGTCTAATATTGCACATCAGAAATCTTTCCTAATATCTGGCAAAATGAAAGAAGTTTTCACATACATATTTAGTTACTTTTTTTAAAAACTGGGTAATTTTGTCAGTGAACCCAGTAAGTTTTAGACTTTTGAATAAAAGACAATTAATAACATACCTAGCAGATGGATACATTCAGCCAAAATAATTACAGTAGAAATTGAGAAATTGGCCCAAAACATCCTGGCACACTATTTGAGAAAAGAAAAGCTCCCCACTCCAAGACACACTAAAATAATATCAAAAAAGGTCATTTTAGAACCTGTCTTTCTAGAGAGAAGCAAACTTATGCCAGGGAGATCTATTTTAAGAACTGTAAAAATAACTGGATGGGCAGTCAAGTAAATATCGAGATGTCCAGCTGAATTAATCCTTTTAGGATCATGAAATCTTAGCAATATTCCTCTTTATTACTAACAATATTCCTTCATTGGAAGCCTACTTTGTCTGATATTGATATATAGTTGCCCAAACTTTCTTTGGATTATTGTTTGCATAGGATATCTTTTTCCATATTTTTACTTTAAAAAGATATATTTGAAACACATTCTTCTCAGTAAAATATCACAAGAATGGAAAAACAAATATCCCATGTGCTCAAAACTAATATGAAGTCAGTAGATGATCTAATTCACTACCTACATAGGAGAAAAAGTCACTTCAATTCAAGTTGGGGTGAGAAGGAATGTGAAAGGAAGGAGGGTGGGTTAGGGTGGATGGGCACAATGTCGGGGTACATGGGCACACCTTTTGAGTGCAGCACATAGATACAAGAGGGGCTCTCCCTAGCAAATTCAAATACTGTGATTTGGTGGTTTGCACCCTCACATTAACCTGACATAAAAAAAATTAAAAATAAATTGATTAATTAATTTAAAAAATTTAAAAAAGAATCAGCTTGATTGGAGTATAATTTACATACAAAACATTCACTAGTTTTAAGAGTTCAATTTGAACAGTTTTGACCAATACATATGGCGGCAAACCTCTCCCGTGATGATGGTACAGAATGTCTGCATTACTCCATAAACTTCCTTTTTGCTCCTTTAAGTCGCTCCCTTCCCCTTTCCCTTGAATGCTGTCAACCAGATTTGCTCTCCCCCTATAGTTTTGCGTTTTCTGGAATTCCATGCAGATAATATTATAAACTCTGTAGTCTGTTGTGTCTGGCGTCTTTCTGGAGGAAGTGTTATGTGGGTCAGTAGTTCGCTCACTTTTAATGTTGAGTTGTATACTTTTATAAGGCTAAACTGCAATTCAGTTTTCCGTTCATCAGCTGATGGATACTTTGGATCTCTCTAGTTTTGGGACTATTATAAACAAAGCTGCTATGGACATTCTAGTGCAAATCTTTGCATAGATATATTTCCCAGGATACATACCAAGGAATAGAAATGCTGGGTCATATGGTAGTTGTATGTTTAACTTTATAATAAACTGCCAAACCACTTTCCAAAGCAGCTAAACTATTTTGCCTTCCCACCAGGAATATGTAAGAGTTCCACTTATTCCACATCCTTAGAAACACTATTTTCTGGCTTTTTTGGTTTTTGTTTTTTGGAGACGGAGTCTTACTCTGTTGCCTAGGCTAGAATGCCATGGCCTCAGCCTAGCTCCCAGCAACCTTAAACCAGGCTCAACGGATCCTCTGGCCTCCGTCTCCCTAGGAGGAGCTGGGACTACAGTTGCCAGTCACACCTGGCTAATTTCTTCATTTGCAGCAGAGATGGGGTCTCATTCTTGCTCCAGCTGGCCTTAAACTACTGACCATAAGTGATCCTACTGCTTCAGCCTCCGAGCGCTAGGATTACAGGAATGAGCTACCATGCCTAGCCACAAACACTATTTTCTTTTAGTTTCAACTTTATCCTCAACTTTTAGCCATTACTCCTTTTTACTTTAGCTAATCCAGAAGCTTTGTAGTAGCATCTCATGTGGTTTTAGCGGGCAGACTCCTAGTACTGGAAAATGATGGTGAGTATTTTTTATACACTTATGGACTATTTATATGTATTCATTTTCAGTGTATTCAAATCTTTTCCCCCTCATTTCATTGGATTATAATACTTTGTATATTTAGATTACTACTCCAGGTGTATATTTTGCAAATATTTTATCCCAGACTGTGATCTGTCTTTATTTTATTTACAGTGTTTTTGGAGAGCAAATGTGTTTACTTTTAACAAAGTCCAAATAATTTTTTTATTTTTAGTTAATGCTTTTTCTATCCTATTTAAAAATCTTTACCCACTTGTAAAATCAGTGAATATTTTTTATGCTTCTACATTTTCTCGTAGGTTTTCTTATAGAATTCTAATAGTTTTAGCTCTTGCATATAGGATTACAATCCCTTTGAAATCAATTTTTGTATATGGTATGTGTTAAAGTTTGAGATTCTTTTCTTTTTTATTTGTGTATATTCATAACTGATGTTTCCAGTTTATTTGTGTAAAAGATTATCTTTTCCTTGTTGAATTCTGTTGGCAATTTTGCCAGAAATCAATTAAATATATATACAGTCCATTTCTGAAATCTCTATTCTCTTCCATTGATCTAGTTTCTCTTACATCAATAATGTGCTGCCCAATTAATGTGGTTTCATAGTAAGACTTAATATCACATTGTGTTATTCCTCTGATCTTGTTCTTTTTTTTGGAATTTATTTGGCAATGATGCCAGGGTCTTTGAATTTCCATATAGATAAGCTTTTTACTCTCTAGGAAATAAATGTTTTAATGTCAAAAAGAAAATATTGGGGATATTTTGGGCTGGGATCAAATTGAAAATACATTTCAATTTGGGAAGAATTGAAATCTTAATGACATTGAGATTCTGAGCCAGGCATATAGTATATCTTTCTATTGATTTCAGTCCTATTTCTCTCAGAAATGTTTTGTTAATTTCAATGCCCAGTGTGGCAAAAAACTCACTAACCTCTTACCTAAATAAAAATACCTGTTCGCTATAATATTTTAAGTTTTAAAAAGACTTAAGAAACCCTTTTACTTAAAAATTTTATACTTATAATTCCTTTGCGAGTGATATTTAAAAATTTTAATTTCCATATCTTTATCCCTAATGTATAGAAATAAAATTGTTATATATTGATTTTAGATTCTGTATATTTCCTGAACTTATTACTGTGCTATCTATTGTGGATTCATGGAATTTTCTACATAGGCGATCATGTTATCTATGAATAAAGACAGTTTTATTTCAATTTTTCAATCTGTATTCCTTTTTCTTACCTCATTTTGCTGAACAGAATCTCCGTTATGATGTTGAATAGCGAAGGTGAACAAATGCCTTGTTTCTTGTTTTTTTAGAGAAAAATGTCCAGTCTTTCACAATTTATGTGATGTTAGCGGTTGATTTTTCATAACCGTTCTTTGTTGAGAAGATCTCATCTGTTCCTGTTAACTGTTTGTTTGTTTTTTTAATCATGAATGGATGTTAATTTTTTCCAAATAATAATCTGCCTCTATGGAGAGAATTTTTTTAATGTTAAACCAATTGTGCATTTTGGGCATAAATCTCAGTTATGACTTCTGAAAATATTAACATAGTACTGGATTGACCTTTAAATCTTATTAAAGTTTTTGCACTTCTTCTTACATGGATATTAATCTGTTGCTTTTTCAATTTTTATTGTTTATTTCTTTTTAAAGATGAGATCATGTTGCCCAGGTTCGAGTTCAGCAGCTATCCACAGGCACAATCAGCACACTGCAGCCTCAAACTCCTGGCCTCAAGTGATCCTCCCGCCTCAGCCTCCAAGGGGCAAGTAGCAGGGACTCAGGCACAGGCCAATGTGCCCTCCCCTCTCTGTTTTCTTTTTTTGGTAACCTTTTTGTCTGGTTTTGGTGTCAGTGTCAAGCTTACTTCATGGGTTGAGAGGTGTACGCTTCTAGTTTCCAGAAAGAGTATGTAGAATTGTTCCTGTTTAATTCCCTAAATGTTTGTTAGAATCCAACAACGAAGACATCTGCTCTTGAAATTTTTTTTCTTGTAAAGGTTTTATACTATGCAGAGGATATTTGGATTATTTCTTTTTAAGTAAGATTTAGTAGTTCGTGTCTTAAAAATGTGGTCATTTTGTTAAAATTGTCATATTTATTGGTCTGTAGAATTGCTGGCAACATTCCCTATTAGTCTTATATTGTTTATAGAATCCGTGGTGATGTCTCTTTTTTATTCCTGGTACTGGTGGTTTGGCAGACTTCCCTAATAACATTGCTTTGAGTTCCTCTGTTTTCTTACATGAACATTTAATTCTGTATGAATGCTCCTTGACATACCATGACGTTATGTCCCAATAAACCCATCATAAGCTTAAAATATAATTAAGTGGAAAATGTATTTAATATACCTAACTTACCAAACATCACAGCTTAGCCTAGTCTACCTTAAACATGCTCAGAACAGTTCCATCAACCTGCTATTGGGAAAAATCATCTGACAAAAAGTCAATTTTATAATAAAGTGTTGAATATCTTATGTAATTTATTGAATACCATACTGAAAGGGGAAAACCAATGGTTTGTGTATGGATACTCCAAGTATAGTTTCTCCTGAACATGTGTTCATTTCACACTACCACAAAATCAAGAAATCATTAAGCTGAATCATCATAAGTCCGGGACTATCTGTATATTTCCTTTGATTGCTTCATTAGCTACATCTTACAAATTTGGGGAAGTTACAGATTTGTTTTCCTTCAGTTCG
The DNA here is from genome assembly GCA_963574655.1 of Perodicticus potto. Lineage (NCBI taxonomy): Eukaryota > Metazoa > Chordata > Mammalia > Primates > Lorisidae > Perodicticus > Perodicticus potto. The sequence continues at coordinate 13,079 of CAUYRH010014210.1, forward strand.
AAGTACATCCTGATCACTTGTTCTACTGCTTCTTTGACCCACAGGTTATTCACAAGTGTGTGTTTCAATTTCCAAATATTCTGATGTTTTCTAGATATTTGTTACTGATTTCTAATTTAACTTCATAGTGACCAGAGAACACACTTAGTATGATTACAATCCTTTTAAAATTGATCAGATTTGTTTTATGACCCTGAATACGATCTACTTTTGTGAATATTCTTCCATTGTAGCAGTTTTGTTGCATTTTATTTCTTCATATGTTATGAATTGCATGATATATTGTTTTTATTTTTTGTTTTAAACAATTTTCTTCTAAAGAGACTAAAATGAGAAAAACCTTTTTATATTTACCCACATATTTACTATCCCTGGATTTCTTCATTCCTTTGTGTAAATCCATATTTCCATCTGTTATTACTTTCTCTCTATCTGAAAAATGTTGCTTACATGTTTCTCTGGTGCAAATTTTTTGGCAACCTTTGGTTTGTCTAAAAGAATTGCTATTTTTCCTGTGTTTCTGAAGTATAAAGTTTTCAGTTAAATTTTCTTCTAAGTTGTTTTTTTTTTAAGAATATTACTCCATTGTTTTCTGGCTTACCTTCTGTCAGACAAGAAGTATATTGTTCATTCTTATATTTTTTCCTCATATTTGAAGTGTCTTTTTCCTTTGGCATTTTTTAAAAGTACCTTATTCCCTTGTTTCCAGGATGTTAACTATGACATTCCTTGACATGATTTTCTTTATGGTTCTTCTGATGGAAGTTTGTGGAGTTTTTTGAATCTGTGTTTCATCAAATTTATAAAACTCTGGCCATTCATTTCCTCAAAAAAAAAAAAATTCTGTCTCTATTCCTCTCCTGGAAATTCAATTACATGTTTATTAAGCTGATACTTTTTCTCAGATCATTGATTTACTGTTAATTATTTTGTCTTTTTTTTCCATCTGTACTTACTTTGGGTAGTTTCTGCTGCTACCTTCAAAGTAACTACTTTTTTCCCCCTTAATACCACCTTTGTTTAATTCTACCCTGTATCATATCCATTTTAAATATTATATCTTTCAATTCTATAAGTTCCCCTTTGCTTTTAAAGAACATCATCTATTTTATGTCTTCATCATATTCACGTTTTTCTCTACTTGTTGACCATGTGGGATTTGTTTATTATAGCCATGTTAATGTTTTCATTAAATGTTGTTAATGTGTCTATTAAATATTTTCTCTTATGGCTATGGATCATAGTGTCCTACTTCCTTGTGTGCTTGATAATTTTTATTTTGATGCCGACTATCATGAAGTCTACAATTTAGTTTTGCTTTCTAGACTTTTCACTTTGTATATTTTTTAGTTGCTTCTGCATCACACTTAATATCATTTGGAATCAGTATGACACTTTTCAGGCATGCTTTTATGCTTTGATGGGGCATGCTCAAGCACCTGTGGTTTAGCTAATTTAACCTCACTACAAAGGTGATTCTATTTCATGGAATTTACCTGATGAACCACATATTGTAAATTTTTCTACTTTGGCTGATGGGCATGTGAACTATTCACAGTTTAAGTGAACACTCAGGAAATTGTTGTGCCTATAGCTTTTCAGTGTTTCTTTTCTCAGCTTTAAATATTTTTCTGCCATGTATAAGTAGATCAATATACATGAAGGACTTAAGGGCATCACCTCCCCAAATATCCAGACCTTTCTTTGTGGGGGTCCCTCCTTTCTGGCACTCTTCTCTGAATATCTATGCACCTCCACCTCCATGAGAAGGACAAAGCCTCCAAATCTTGTCTACCCAACTTGATAAAACTTCTTGATCCAGGTAAGTTCCTTCACCCTGTCCTATGGCCTACAGCTGAATCCAAGTAGTGGATGAACTGGTATAATCATACATCTAATTTGTTTTCATTTTCTAAAGATACACTGCCAATTATCTCATGTCTGAAAATCATGCATTATATTTTGTCCTGTGATCTAGTTGTTCAAGGAGGAAACATTATTCCATCATGAGAAGCAGCAGAACCCTTCTTATGAAGAGTTTTGATGAAGGTTATAAAGACCTTTGACTTCATCCCAAATGCATAGATAACTCACTGTAAGATATTAAGAAGGAACAAGGCATAGTCAAAGCAAAACGAAAAGAGTCTGGACACTTACTCTGGGACTTTATGGTGTTCATGTGTCCTTTGGGAGAAAGCAGATCTTGAGAATGATCGCAAGGAGAGAGCATTGATGTAGTAAGAAAAATGCTGACTTGGGAGTCATAATGTTGAAACTAAGTGGGTTCTTCTTCTGGCAGTTACTAATTATGCGACCTTGGGAAGTTGAATCCATTAAATACTAAGTATGTGATATTGGTCAGTGAGCTTATTTCCTCACCTGCAAAATGGTGGTAAAACTCTCTCAGAGCTTCTGAAAGAAGCAGCTGGACTCAAGACTGATCAGATGCAAATAAGTCAAGATAAGAGAGCTGTAATTTTGTAATTCCATATCAACTATTCTCCACTAGCATGCTATATGAGGTATAATGATAGAAAGCTAATTGTTGCAAGGTGTCTTATAATTAATTTTAATAACTTTATAAATAAAATAGCTAAGGGCTCTGAATTTTTTAAAGAATTTATACCATTTCACAACTAAAATTTTTATAAGATCTTAGAATTTGAAAATTAAAGCATTTTCTAGATAGACTTCAAATTTTAACAAAAATGTGAAGTCTTGTTAATATCTGAATACATCAAGAAGTCAAAGGGAGGGCCCAAGACTTATTGAAAGTGAATACTCAATATGACCCTAAATTCTTTTGCTTGTGAATATCAGTGCTACAGTTGGGTATTGGCCAGGAATGTGGAGGAAAGTCAAATAGCCCACTTTCCTCCAGAGAAAATATAAATTGATGATAAAAATATAATGTTTAATATTTTCCATATCCTATACCTCAATTCAAAATAAATAAATTCAAATATCATAAACTAAAGATATAGCTATTGTTAGACATACACCACCTAAAATATTTTGTGAGAAAACCTGAAAAGGGAATTCAGCAGAATCAAAAGTAAAAGTACAATTCTAGTAAGCAAATTTGACTAGGAGCTACTTTTATGGTTTCTGGCTTAGCAGTGAGCCATAATTCTTTTGTAGTTCCAATATTAAATTATGATTTGATATTATCTATTCTCTCCCCTCCCTTAATTAAAAGTGAGTGTTTATAGATTTCTGTTTCTGGAAATATAGAATAGGTGTACTTTTCCACATTCTTCCTGCTAAATATAACTAAAAGGCCTAGACATTAGATATGAAACAAGTGTAAGAGCATTATGCAAGCAGGAGAGAAGACAGCAGTCAAGCTAGGAACTTAGGATCCAAAGAACAATGCAGAAGTAAATTCTCTTGGTTTTCTTTTTCTCCTTATATATCCCAGGCTTGAAGATAAAGAAGCCAGAAAGGGTCAAAGGAGACTAGCTGAAAAGTTCTACAAAATCCTGCTTTCTCTAGCCAAAGGGCCAAGAAGATGGGAGTGTCTCACCAACTAAGGCTTAGTGGGGAGCCAGAGTTCTATCTTCACCAGGCCATAATTAAGTGCTCTAAACTCCAGCTGGGGTAGTGCTAGAGAAGGCTTAATACAAAACTGGCTTTCCATCGCAAGAATGGAGAAGCATAAATCCCATGTACTCAATTTTGATATGAGGACAATTAATGACACAGTGGAGGTGGAGGAAGGGAAGAGCAGAGAGAGAAAGAATAAGGGAGGGGTGGGGAAAGGAAGAGCAGAGAGAGCGAAAGAGTGAAGTGGGTGGGGTCTTGGTGTGTGCCACACCTTTTGGGGGCAAAACACAATTGCAAGAGGGACTTTACCTAACAAATGCAATCAGTGTAACCTGGTTTCTTGTTACCTCAATAAAACAAATAAAATAAAATAAAATAACAACAATAAAAAAAAAGTAAAATAAAAAAGTGGAAAAAAAAAAACTGGCTTTCATTCCAACCCAGCAGTAATGGGAGACCCTCTACCTCCCAGCTAGAGTGATGTCAGAAGAGGCAAAGTGGATAATCAGAGTTTTCACCACTGTTCAGCAATAACAAGGTCACCCCATGCTCCATGATGCCAATGCAGGCCAAATGGGGGCCAGTAATAAGGGATTGCTATATTCCCTCTCAACCAGGTTGGGATACTTAGCTGGGAGTGAAACTCCATTGATGCTCATCACTAATGAGGATCACCTCCCCTAGGTGTTGATATTTTACTGTAGATTTTCAAGATGTTACATTGTGGATTCTATGGAATGAATTGTCTCCCTCTCCAAATTCTTATGATGAAACTCTAACCCTCAATGTGGTGGTATTTGGACATGGGCCTTTTGAAGGTAATTACACCTAGATGAGGATATAAGAGTTGGGCCCTCATGATGGAATTAGTGCCCTTATAACAAGAGATACCAGAGATCTTGCTCTCTTTCTCCCCATCATATGAAGACACCACCCCACCCCAAGACAGTATCTGCCTAAAAGCCAACAAGAGATCTTTACCAGAAACCAACCACACTTGCACCTTGAGCATGGACTTCCAAACTCCAAGACTTGAGAAAATAAATTTCTGTGCTTTAAGCCACCTAGTCTATGATATTTTCTTATGGCAACCTAATCTAAGGTCTGAGTGAGATGTACACCAGATCTCTTTGTATAATTAATTATGGCCTCATGTGAACCTATAAGTAACTCAAAATAATAAACAGTTTAATTAAAAAGAGTACATTCTTACATAAATATTTGAAAATTAATATAGTTTTGCAACTGTCTTTGAAATGTCCTAGTATGGTATAACATAATACCTCCCATTCATATTGGTACTTCACATTTTTATAGGTGGTTTCTTGCATTGTCCCTCATCAGAACTTGGCTACATGTTAGGCAGCCACCATCATTCTTCTAGAGATGAGAAAACTCAACCTGCTAGAAGTAAGTTAACAAACAAGGGACTGAGGCTTTGACATCTCTGTAGGATCTTTTTCATTTCAACAAACCTATTTTAGGAGTAACAAGTTTGCCTACCCATGATAAAGAATGAATTGCTTTATATACCTAAAGATAATGTTGAGAAGTTGTGGAGAAGTTGTAAATCCGTGGACTTCATGAGCATGTAAGGGTTAACTTCCATTTTGCTATCCTAGCTCCAGCCTTCCAGATGAGGCCTTCCTGTGCACACCCTCTGAATGCAGAATTTGTAGAAAAAACCATCTCCACAGAATACGTTCAAGTATAAATATGTAAGGAATGTACAGGGGAAAGTAGTGATTCTCTGTTTGCTTTTCATTAGAAATGAATTCCTGATATTCACCATCTCAAGCAGAAAATCAAGGCCAGCTCCTAAAACCCAACTGTCTTTCTTTTGTGGGCCCCTGCCAGATTCCTAGCAAACATTAAACAATGCAAACTAACAGAGCTGAGTTTGGTGTTCTCTGGCTTCAGCTGCACCCCCTGCATTGGGACTAAAATGGCAGACTCTGTCTTCTAGTCAGAGCCCAAGGCTTTATTTTGCATTTGAAAATTCAGAACAGAAAGAAACTCCCGGGTAGTTGTTATTTTGTAAAACACCCAGTAAGCTGAATTTACTGAAACAAGAGCCCACTTGAATTTAGACATCAGCGTGTGTATATGTAACTAGGCCCAGGCTTTTGCCTCACTGTTATTACTTTAATTTCCTTTTTCAGGATGTAAACCACCAAGGTGCTTTGACAAGAGACTTGTTAAATGTAGAAAGGAACTAAGTTATGCACTGTGGTGAGTACAAACACAAGTTGGCTTTCAGGTAACTTTCAGGAGTTTGATGGCTCCCTTGGATCTTTCTTATAACCAGAAGACCAAGTAATCAGATGATCCCCAACGTTAACTGGAGCCACAATTTTACCTGATGGAGGTGCCACAAGCCACAGTCAGCATATCATTGAATTCCTAGCACATCATCGACACCATAGTTAATGCAGTCTTTGTCCAAGTCTTCTATTAAGACTTTTGAATATAATTTCATCAAGCCACACTTGAGAAGGTCACTTGGGTAGACAAGATTGCCTATTTAGAGCATTTGTATCATTGGGACTTGGTACTTCCCTAGTTAGTTTATAATAACGATAGCTACTATTTATTAAATTCCATCTATACGGAATGGAGGCATGGAGTTGATGTGGTATGTGTATTATCCCATTTAATCGTCAAAAGAATTGAAGAGGTGGATTGGATTAGCACCATATCATAGGTGAGGGAACAGGTTGGATAAGTACCCATGCTGAGATTGCAGTTGCACACAAGTCTGGCTCTTAAAATCCACACTCTTTCCTCCGTTCACCATGGTCGAAAGTCACTAAAACTCTTTAAGAACTACATTCTTGAGGGAACTAGAGAATATTCTGTTGGAACAGAATGTCAGAATATCAAATTCTGATTATTAGTCTTTGCAGCTTTTAAAATTTCAAAAGCTGCTCTGATACACTCCATGTCTAGCAAATAAAAGGAATTTAAGTACTTTTAGACAGTTTATGTTACCTTTATTGGTTGGTAGCACTTCATCTCTCCTTTTCTAAGTATAGTCCTGATCAATTGGCTGGTCAATACTAGTGTCTTCAGAAACCTAGCATGTTCTGGTGTCAGGATCCAGGAGACTTGGGCTCCAATCTTGTTTTCACACTATTTTAACAGTTATGACACTGGACAATTCAGTTCAACAATGTGTTACACGGTTTTATGAGTTAAAGGGACATCATGTCTACATTTTTTTTTACTTAGGAATGTTTTCAGATGCAAGTAACAAAATACATGAATAATAGTAACTAAAAGCATAAGAATGGAAGTCTGAAGGTAGGAGACCTAAGGATACATCAGCAACTCAGATATCTTAACAAGAATCTATGTTTAAAAAAAAAAAGAATCTATGCTTTAATATCATTCTACTCTTACTACTTGTGTGTTTTTCATCTCGTGCTTGTTGTCTTATGGTTGCAAAATGGCTGCAGCAGCTCTAGACATCACATCCATAATCAATGGAGAAAGAATGAGGCAGGAGCAGGACCAATACACTGTTCTTTGCACCTATTCTTTTCATCAATAAGCAAGCTATGTTTCTCAGAAATCTCATAACACACTTCCCTTTATAGCTTCATTATCTAAAACTAGGTCCCCTCAGTACCCCGCACAACAAAGAGGCTAACAAAGTAAGTGTCAGCTTTTCAACCTCAACATGTGGGTCACTATAAAAATTTTGAGTCATACTGTGTGTTATGTTATACTCTATTATTTCACTTCCAAGAAACACAGTCAATAGCATCCTTTCTGATTCACCTATGAAAGTTTCAACTTGATTGGCTAATCGGTGTTGCTGGGAGGGCTTCATTTGTTTCTGTCCACGTGGATTTTACATTTCTTGATTTTTGTGTACATCAGAACTTTTGTAATTATCCATGTATTAGAAGGCAACAAGGGAAGGTTCAGAGTGACTTTTGAGAGTAATCACCGTTGTCTTCTATAGTCTTGACCTCAAAGGATTTGTTTCATCAAATAAACTTCTTTGCCTTGTCCTTCTCCATCCTAAATAATTTGTAACCAGTATTTTGGATATTATGTGTACCAAATCATCTTTTTATATGTAATGTCTCATATATGTGAAGTACAAAAAAATGAAAAGTGAATGCCATAGGGTTTCAAACAATGAAATATTTCAATGCAGAAAAATATGCACCTGAAATCTAATGTTTGGCACATTTTTTGTGTCATTTGAAGTCACCTCTTAAATTTGTGTTTTCTTCCTGTTTCAATGGCTAGTAAACTAGACATGAGCTATGAGTAAATAAAGTCGGCACATCTGGATGAAAAGGAAAGGAAATCAATTATCTGGATGTTTTGTCTACATAACAGCAAAACATGTAGCATTGTGTAGACAAAATGTCCATATGATTGAATATTTTTCTTTTCATCCAGTTTGTGCACAAAAAGCACTGCCAAGTTAGGGACCTATAAGCAAAAAAGGGACATAGCAAAGCTTGCCTGATTCATAGAATGTGAGAACTGTTCCTAAATTTGATATGGGAAAGAAAGACAATGAGATATTGTATCAAATTAATTTCCAAAAATTCTAAGTCACATTGAAAGAACCTTCTTACTACAGGTTCAGAGTGATCATAAGAAATGGTAGTTCTGTTATAAGACACCTAATTGAAAATATTCAAATCACTTTTTATTTGACACTGTGTTTATTTTATAGATGAAGCAACGCATTCACAGAAAAGAACAGTGATTACTAAAAGACTCTTTTATCTCCTCAAGAACAAATGTAGAAACTAATTCTAGTTGTCTAATCATAAATCAACTTATTAGCCAAGACTCAAGTACTAATTCAAAAATGATTTACCTTTGTTGAGCCAGAGGAGGTTATCATTTAATTTATTCCACATTAATTCCGTTTAGTAGCTATCACTATTCCTATTGTATAAGTAGGAAATTGGGTCTTAAAGATGAAGGAAAATCCCCCAAGTATTACAGCTTGATTATTTACACAAATAAAATAATGATTAAACATGTTTTATTTTGTGTAAAGGAAAAAAGTGAGGGTCTCGGAACACCAGGTTTCCAAAGCATGGATATCGTGATTCTTAAAAAGCTGAGAAGTATAGCTTAATGCACTATGTCTTGCTATTCTATTTCATGGGTTTTCATCACTACTTTCTCATGTTCTAAATCCAATATGCCTGAGAACTAAACTTGATGAATATATCAATATTTTTCCCTATAGGAACTAATCAGGCAATATCGTTAAATACCATCTGAAAGGTATCACTGAGATAAAAAATTAATTTTATGACTCACTATCCCCCTTCCTTCTTAACCAAACAGTTCCAAATTCAATACATAGAGAACACCTGGGGAACGGTCTGTGTTAAAAGTCAGCCTTAAGTAGTCTCCTCTCATTTTGGGGTGAGTGGATGGGCTTATAAGTGAGAGCTATGAGAACTTTGTTTTGAATCAAAATTGATGTGATCAGGACTCAGTGCCCTTGAATTTTCCAGGTTAAAAAATTGCCAAACATATCATCAGTAAGGGAATGAGTGTGAGGAGAAAAACAGTAGGGTATTCAGCTAGAGCCACCATCGTGTGCTATTCAAAGGCAAGACCCTCATCCTTGTGACAACCCTGGAGTTCTGCAGCCTCATGTTAAAAAGAGAATCGTTCTGACTTATGACTATAGTATGAGGGCTGGAGCAAATCTCTTCCCTACAGCAACAACTCACATGGAGTTCAGCCCAGGAGCTTTGGGCTGAACCCCACTGTGCAGCACATTCATAACTCCTTGCTATTAAAATTAGATATTCTTTCACTAACACAGTTAGTTTTAGAGCAGTATTGGTTCTGGAACTAGATAGTGGTAAGGGTTATACAACTTTGAGAAGATACTAAAAAATACTTTTAAAAAATCACTTTAAAGGATGAATTTTATGGTATCTGAGCTACGTCTCAATTTAAAGTAAACCGCATTGGACTAATTCAAATAGCTTCTCGGACATCAAATAGATCTTACAAAGCGATATTTTGGTGTATTTAAGTGTAAATGAAACAGAAACATATGGAGTAAATTTCTGAAAAATTGCACATAATTTCAGAAATTAAGAGGGAAATGTTCTTGGCAAAAGCTAGTTGAGTTTTATCTAATCCAAAATATTTGAAAAATAAATTGAGACATTTCATAAACTGAAATACAGCTGGGTTTTCCATCCATTATGGATTTGTTCTGTGTAGGCCTTCACAGTGAATACGTGTCTACTTACACTGAATGGCAGAGGCGGAGAACCAACGTACAGAACTTTGAATACTCAGGATATCATAGAGCAGAAAAGGTCATACTGTGAAAAAGTTGCTGCAGCATATTAAACACTATTTTCAAGGAAATGTTCTTTACTGAAACAATTAAAGGAGAAAACCTATTATAACAGCCTCTAAGCTAAGTTTAAGAGCAGAGAATAACCGAAATCTCTGAGACTATTCCTCAGAGTCCATCTCATCTCCATTATGTGTTAACAATCTCTGGGCATCTATGCTGTTACTGAAAATGCAGTCTTCATAAGACTTTTTGAAATGCAGTCATAAAAAGGTAGATATTTACATATATATCAAATTTTGAATTGGGGTTATCAAGCCAAAGCTAGAAATCATTTTTTACCCATATGTTTATTTTCTCCTTTCTCTTAAGTTCTAGATCAGAAGACCCTAAATGGCAACTATGTGTGCCCTTTCCAGAGTTAATTTCCACTGTCCAATGAGTCCTTTACATCCACAAAGATGTGAAGAAACACTCTTGATGGAATGTAATTTTAACTTCCCTCACTTCTGCTCTAGTGTCAGTTCCTCTAAGAAACCTTGACCAATAGGAGAGACTGAATAAACAGGGTTAGAATTGGTGGATTGAAATGATTTCAGCAGGCTGCAGGCCATAAAAGACGTCCTTAGTTACCTGGTACTTGGCTTTAGGATGATGAAGGCAGAGGAATGAGGGCCCTGAGTAAGCCGCCCTATTACAGCCAGATGAAGGAGTTAGTTGCTTACTGGATAAGGATTGCTTATTTCGATATAAAAGTTACACTTACAGGGGACTCCTTTGCTGTCCCTGACCACCTTATTTATTCCCACCATTTCTCACTCCCTATCCACAGATCTTCGTTGGCTTTACTGCCTAACATATCATAGCATGATGTTATATATCACATACCTCTTCCTGTTTACTGTCTATCTTTCCTACTGAAATGTCAACATGTGAATACAGGCATTTGGCTTGGTTCATTGCTGTTTAATTATCTGAGGACAAGTTATCAGAAGATACAGAGAAGCCAGAGTTTGAATTACTCATTAAATGACATTAGCCCCAAGGCTATAGGAGGAAATATTGAAGAAACATATTTCATGTCACAAGGATCTATTTCTAAATAATGGAGTTTGGGCGTACAAAGGGGAACCATCATATATGGCTATTGGACCCAGTTTATATGCCTCCCCAGATCTTCTCAGACCTAGCTGATCTAAGGGCTATGAAAACTTGATTTGTGGTCCCTATGGAACTGGCAATACTGTCTCCCATCATGCTGTTCCATCACTTAATGCCATTGATTTAATACTGTTTACCAGAGGCAGGAACATTCAGCAGTGAAAAATGTAGAAGCTCCAGCACATAAGTCCTACCCAATGGGACTTGTTGAGAACCAGCCTTCCTCACAACTGCATACATGGGCTGATACTGAACAATTAAATACAAGGAATGTGGATAGATTCACTGATAAATCTTTCTTCCCTCCAACAGGATCCTCTGAAAGATGACTTTCATATTGCCTTAATGGAAACATTCCATTATGTCCACATAACCATTGTGCTCTTAACGCTATGGACTGCTTGGCAGCACACAAACTTGAGTTTGTTTTCCTCATTTCCTGACTTTCCTTTTCCTCCCATTTCTGCTTCACAAGGTCAGAATGTAAACTTTGCTTGAAACTAATTCTAGGCATCTTTAGCCTTGGAAATCAGTCCCTTGAGATGAGATTTTGAAGTTCCATTTCCCACCTATATGGAGGTGATACAGATGTGAAGTATGGAAGTAAAAATCACTGAAGTTTTCATCTATTGATAACTGGGGTATCGTACAGATTGGGAGACATTGTGACTCAAGCTAAGTGACTGCTACTCTTGATTGGTATTGGGAATACGATGATAATAAAGATTGTGGGGAGGGGTTACTTCTTTTGTTAGCAGTGCAAGACTGGAAAGAAAGAAAATGATAGGCCTAGAAAACTTTGAGAGCAACCTAAATAAATCACACTTTCAAAGCCTGAGGTCCTCTATAGCAGCTTTAAAGGGAATGTTTACTTGTTTGGGGGACAGGGAAGATTGTACTGAAAATTGTCGCCACTATCTGATTATCATGATGGCAGAGTTACAAAGAAGATAAAATGCACAACACAATGAACTATAATGAAGTTCATACCTGGTAGGGAACGAATAGCACAGGTGACTTTAGGTTGACAAATCTGGTAATTTGGGTTTCCCAATTCCCCAGGATTCTATTTGCCATCAAAAGAAGTCCCTTGCCCATATACCAGAAGAGAAAACTCTTGCCTGGAGATTGTGCAAAGGCACCTGAAACAGATGTCTCTCAATATAACTCATCCTTTTTCCTCAGATTTTGTCCCTGCTACCACCTCATTGTAGCCAAGCTGGATGGTAGCACTTCATCCTTTAAGGTAAAGTAGATGCACTTATTATCACAGAGAGCAAGGCTGGAACAAGAGTGGGAATCAGTGTCTGATCCACAGGAATCTGTGGCAATTGTGTCTGGAGAGGACAAAGAGATGTTTAGATGACTACCACATTGCTTGATATGTATAATCAAAAATTCTCATCCTCCAATGAGCCGAAGGATGATGTGAGCAGCTGTAATGGAACTCAAGTTTCCTCAGCCTGTGTCCAGATCTAAGTTAATTTGCGATGTTGAGCCACAAGATTAAAAGAGAGGCTTGATAGGTAGAGTAAGTAGACAGGATAGATGTTCTCCCAATCCTTCCCCCAAAGGGGCCATGGCTAATTTGCAAGGCAACCATGAATTGAGCAAAGAGAATACCCAAATGCTATAACACGCAGAATCTGAGCTACGCTGATTTCACTGGACTGAAAAAGGCTGCCTGGTCTTCTGGTTTGGCTGAACACTTTCAAGAGATTTGGGGAGAAGGCCTAGATGAAGAAAGCATCCAAGAATGTGGGTAGGGATAGGACTGGATACACAGCATAGCTTTTGAAACCAAGAGGATAGGGTAGGTGAAGACATTAATTTTACATGTTTAGATAAGTTGGCAAAGGAAAAAGTAGACAGCAAGACAGAAATTGGGAGAGGAAAGAATTTCAAACAGGAAATGGCTTGTCAATAAGCATTCTGTAGCTAGGTCTCCTTTGTTCTGAGGATTAACTCTTAAGTTTTTATTTCCACATGTAAAGAAATAGAAGACAAGTTCTGCCCATGTTGTTTATGAGGGAAAATTGCAGTTGTTTTATTTTGTTTTGTTTTGATTTTTTCTTTCTTTTTTAATCTGGTTACAAAGGAGAGACAAGGAAATCTTCTTGGAATGGAGGTGGGATATTCCATTTACGCAAGACTGGGTAAAGCTTTGGCTTGTGGGAGCATGGTGACAATGGAAAGACAGATTGGTATGGCTCTGTTCTAGCAGCATGGTATTCGGCAATTGGACTAAATTGTAGGAGGCCCTGGGAGTAATTAAACAGAAAAGAGATTTCGGAGACTGTTTTAGTCTGAGTTCTCTAGAAAATGAGCCTAGAGCAAAGTCTACGTGCTAACATTTTATTGAATTTTGCAATCCTGTGCATGAGTGAGTGGAAAAGGGAAACAATTCATGGCAAAAGAGAGAAGGAAAAATGTAATTATGAGATTATACATACATTACTTAGGTGACCACATTTTGCCAAGAAAACATAATTATTTGCTTGGTCAAATAATAGATTTTAAAATTATTAAAAATAATAAGTGAATTTATCAAAGTTAACATGCAAGTTAATGAACCCATATTAACAACAAATAATTTAAAAAGTTAATTAACTGAGAAATAAGAAAACATGGCTTGTGTCTATTACATGGTTAGAGTAATCAACATCTTACCTAAAAATAGAGTCTATAATGTACATTTTTATAATCATCTTTGACTTTTCAGTTATATAAAGATCTCTTTAATAAAATTTTCAAGAACTGTCCCTAAAAAAGATTGTTATGGTAAAGAATCTGATGTGACCATTTGTAGCACCTTTGAAAATTATCTCCTGGTCTCTCCTGATATTTGGTAACTTTGTTTTTTAAGAAAAGAGTGTACAAGGCATCCCAAAGATTGCCAAACATACATACGCAGGTAAAATATACAATTATAGCTAAATGCACCTTTCCTTACAAAGTATTGATAACAAAATTTTACAAAATATTTACAACATATTTCTCTACATTTTGATATATAAATATAAACAATGTGAAAATTATAAAACATAATGTAATATAAAATATAACATGAATTTGTTCATTTTTCCTGTGTATGGTAACCACCCTTGGGACACCCCGTATTTCCCATGTGAAGCTGTATACAAAACCATTGCTATTAATAAGTGGCCTCTGGGTTCTTGGTGAGGCGTGCCTCCAGTATCCCTGCACATCCTCATTATACAAGCCAAATAGTGTCCTTCCTTTCTGAGTTCTCCCCAACATAGCACCCCAGTTCTATTTGACTCTTTTCCACTTGGATCTGTTACTCTTCCATGACGCCTTAAGACTTCACAGAATTTTATTCACCACAACACATACCCTGCTAACATGTGTACCAATAAGAGATTGTGATGGTGACACAAATATAGACACATATTTAAGTAATTTATGCAAATTACTTATGGTTAAACAATACCCTAAGCTACTATTGATAAACATGTTCCTGAGTTTGTTTTACAAGTAGTCACCAGCACTAGCTTCACTTCTTGCTTATTGTCAAGAAACTGGGATTGATTTGCTTGGTACATTTGAACACTTATCAAAGGGGTCCTCTTTAAAGAGCTGGTAAATGGCACACTCTTAAATATATTTTCAGTTTACCAAACTTTTTCTACAGCCTAACCTGAGAGACATATAATGTTTTTTTCTAACCAAAATGCTGTAATATTTTCAGAGCATTCTTCTCAAAGCTGTTTAAAGATACAGCATGCAAAGTATTTTGAGAGTCCTTCGAATAATGCAACCACCACTCACCTTCCCCAGCTATCTGCATGTGGAATCCTGATACTGTGTTATACACATGATCACAATAAAGAGTGTTTGTGTCTGTCCAGACTTGTTCTTTGTTTTATTTTTCTTAGCTAAATAGAGTAGAAAGTGAAAATTATTTATTCAGTGAAAATGTCACATTTTGTGACTCATTCATTCAGCAGAGTTTGGTTAATTTGATTTTGTTGGGCATTTTTGTAAATCTGATATATTTATACAGAGGACTTTTGGCCCTGGCAGCATATTAAAATCAGCAAAAAAATAAAACTATCTAGCCTAGGATTAGGAAGACTCAATTGTATCCAGATGAGGACCAAATTCACTTCAGATTTCCTAAGCAAATAAAATTGTGTCAAATATTAATGCTTGGGAGACTTCTGGAATGCATTTTTCTCCTTGTTTTAATTACTGTGGCATTCTAGTGACCCTGCCAGCCTGGTGCCAGCCCTGCTTATGGTCCTAAACTGGGGAAAATAAAAGAAAAAAAGGTTGGGTGAGTAATGCAGATATTTTGCATTATCTGCACACCCCCATCCTTCTATTTTGTTCATTAGCCTCTTTATTTCTGATTCATGTAATTTTTCTGGGCCCATATTAAAAGGGAGAATTGAGACAAGTTTGTTGAGGATTTGTATTTTTTAAAAAATGTTTTCCAAAGGTATGCCTCATTTTGAACCCATGCAAGAAGCTCCCAACTAATCTCTCAGCCTTGCTCCTTGGTCTCTTTTATCCAGTGAATCTTCTTAAACACCCTTTGGTATTTTATCTGTCAAGTTTAGGTGGCATGGCAGCATTCAGACATACATACAAGTCACCATCATTCCCGACCTCGGATAACTGTTCCAGAGGTGTTGCATTACTCAACCAACTGTTTTTTCTTTTAGTATCCCCAGTTTAGGACCATGAGGTGGGCTGGCACCTACACCAGAGTTACACACAGGCTGGTGGTTGTACTGACTCTTCGAGAAGCGTTTCTGAATGGCCAGTGGCTTCATCACAGTGATTGCTAAATGTTCCAATATCATCACTAGTCATTTCTGCACTTAATATTCATCACACCACCTGATGTATTATAGACATTTAATAACATTGTACGAAGTGAATGAATGAGCTGGTCTATGAACTATTCCAGAAAATACGCAGTTATTCATTAATCATACTCTACTTTGGACCAAGTGCATTATTTAGAAAGTTGATTTCATTTGTTACTTTGGCTATCCCCATAATTAAACCCAGGGATAAATAATGAGCATATTAAAATAATTTGAAACAAGCTATAAGGACAATTTCCAAAGAGACAGTCTAGAAACAAGTTCAGTAACAGAGTAACTCTGAACACCACCAGTCTTCTTAGGTGCGTCCTAGAAGAATCAAACCCTTGAGAATGAATAAGCCTCAGTTTATCTATTCTGCAGACCAAGCCATGTGATGAATACCATACAGACTGTACTTTTATTCAGACTGGCGTTGTTTTTAATTCACAGGCATGAGTTTTAACTCCCAAATGTTTCCATAGACATTTGTGTCTTCTACCATTTTCAGAATTCTCTACAATTTAAGTGAGGTTCTAATAATATACTCAGGTCACAATGTTTACATGCTGAAAGATTAATTTTTTAAATATTTCTTCATCTATTTTCAGATCAAGTAAATACATTCAGACAAAGGTTATTTTGTTTTCATTCAATCAATCAGATTTTTTATTTGGAAAACAGACACATTTTTACGAGTTGAACAAACTCAGGAAGCTATTTTTAAAAATTAGTGTGAATTATTTTTAAACTAAAG
The DNA here is from genome assembly GCA_963574655.1 of Perodicticus potto. Lineage (NCBI taxonomy): Eukaryota > Metazoa > Chordata > Mammalia > Primates > Lorisidae > Perodicticus > Perodicticus potto. Next base: position 29,691 of record CAUYRH010014210.1, read on the forward strand.
TAAAAATGTAGGTGAAAGTTCTGTATCTGGATAAAGTCTTCCTATTTCTGTGAGTATTCTAGGCACTTTTATTTAGTATTGCACACTATTTTCAGCACCAAGTAGTAGGTTGATATGCCTTATGAAAATGAAGAAATACAGCGTATTACTGATGATTATGTTATGCACAAATATGTTAGTCAATATAATGCTAATCACAAAAGGATAAATTTAAATTCATCTAGCTCGACTCCAAATACTCTTAAAGAAATATAAATTCTATCTATATATAATGCCAAACAGCTGGAAAGTAAAAAAGCACCCCAAATGAAATAGTTTACTGTCACAGCTATAAACAAGTCTTTGTGATGTTATATACTTCAGACATATATCATTAGACCAAAATTTTCAAATTTTATTCAAATATTAAGTGTAGGTTTAACATTACGCAGACTTTCTCTGTCCCTTGAGAATTTCAAACACTAATCAGGGATAAGATATTCATCCATATACTAACAAACACTTATTTTGCACAACCAACTCTGCAGAACCCAGTGCTAATTGTCAAAAGTATTCTTACTTTGGGTTGGCCTGAACAGTCTCTAAGGTGTCTTCCCAATCTAAGATTCTGTGCTTTGAGATGAACCCAAAACAAAATAAAATTATCAAAATAAGTTAAAGTGGAATTTTCCAGAATGAACGTTTATTAAATGTCTCTCTTCTTGTGCCAAGCGTGATGCTAGTACTCATGTTATTAGACCTATTTGAGTGTGTGCTGTGGGTACTGCCCAGCTGCTAGGAGTGCTGGTGGCTATGCTGGCCCCTCTCCTTTCCCCAGTCATTGACCTTGACCAAAGGGGCTGCCTCATCCAAGGTTATGTCCTCCCTCCTGGGGGAGTCCTCATGTAGCAGCAGAACAAAGACCTGCCCACTTTGCCTCAATCTGGGATAACACTGAAGGACCACCCCAGTCTGGAAGAGGTCTGTGTGGGATCAGCGGGGCCTCTCTTGCTTCTCAGTTCCTTGTCTCCTGCGGAGCTGCATTACCTCAAATATGTCATTGCTGGTGCTCTCCCCAAGTGGCTCACTGCACACATCTTTTCCAGGGAAACTTATTTAATATTAGGCAAAACATTTAGTGTATTATGGCAAATAAAGCACCTTAAAAAAATTTGGGGATGAAGCTAATACTTTATCTGGGAAAAGCTTTTCAAAGAGAGTTTGCAGAAGCTCCCTGAGCAGTGAACTGCACAGCAGCATCCTGAGCATAAGCAACCCAATGGGCTCTTAGAAACTCCCATGGCATCGTAAAAATAAATTTTAAAAGTTCAATATCCAAAAAAAGAGAGAGAGAGAGAAAGTGCTATGGTGCCATGGTTCCCCATTTGGCTCCGATTCAGTTTGAGAGGGACCCTTTCTACCAAAATGAGTAGAGATTGATGGAGTTCCCTGTCTGCCAAATAAAACAGAAGTCTAAGAAAGAAAATCCAGATCATTAGGGCTGAAAAATGCAGTACTATCCAAACAGAAGTTACTAGAAATTATTTCTAGGAAAAGAGTTAGGTGGTGGGAGGTGTTTCACAGCAGCCAAGCCTCCAGAGTGAACAGACACTGCAGATGTTATCTTAACAGTCAGCTTTCAAAAGTACAGGTAGAGACAGGGAACAAGGACAATTAACATGAAAGGTGCTGTCTGGAGTGAAGTGAGCACAACAGCTTGGGGCAGACAGAAGGTGGAATATAGAGAATATAAAAAAAAAACAGGCATCTTTCCTTTTAAAGCAAGTTAAAGACAATGTTCTCAAATCCTCCTTTAGACAGGGCTTTCTCTGCTTCTTACAAAGAAAATATTTGACATTAATATTATAAAGACCCCCCCCTTTATATTTAAATTCACAACACAAGAAATTATCTTCATTAATAACGGAGTATTCAATCCTTTGTTCATCTTTCTGCTCATTTGTCTATAAAGTCCTATGTCAAAGAACGTTTCTAGACATTTTTACAGAGAGATTTGTAACCATACAGACTTCCCCAAGATTCTGGTGCCTCAAGTGAATAGGTGAGTGGCATCAGAGGTATCTTTAAATGCTGTTGCCTCTAATCGAGGTTACTTCTGCATGGCCTTGCTGCACGCTGCATTCCCAGAACTCTGTGCCCCCTTTGTGGGCTTGTTATCTCCTATTATGCTCTGGCTCTAGGAAGCAGGAGCATTCACTGAACTGCCCATGGTTTGTAGCTAGTTTGCTTTGTTTTGTTTTGTTTTGTTTTTGTTGTCTGCTTCTATGTAATCTAGAACAATACTCTCTAATAAAGCTCTTACAGTGCCGGAAATGTTTTATGCTCTGTGCTGTTCAATACAGTAGCTATAAGTCACTTGAGATGTGGTGAAAGTGCTTGAGAAATTCAATATCATATTTTATTTAATCTTAATTTATATTCAAATGTAATAGCCACATGTGGCTAGTGGCTACCATATCAGATAGTGGAGCTCTAGATTAAAATTTACATGCTAAAATTCTAATATATGTGGTTATCATTCCAAGAAGTCTGGAGATCCTGCCATTAGTACAACTAGCTATGAAATTTTGTGGCTTCCTTGCAGGTAAATGCTTAGCATTTTATTTACTATTGATCTGCTTTTGCTGACAATTAAGGACTCCTATGACCTAAAACATAAATTGGCAAACTATGGTCCTTAGGCCAAAGCTAGCCTGCACAGTCTTTGTGACAAAAGGCAAACCAACAGTGGTTTTGGAACGTGTTGTCCCCATTTGTTTAGGCCTGGTCTGTGACTGCTTTGCAATGCAATGACAGGACTGACTGGTTGTGACAGGCTGTCAAGCTGGCAAAGCTGAAAATATTCCTATCTGGTCTTTACAGAAAAAAAAATGGCCTATCCATGACTTATAATAAGGCAAAGTTGAGTTTTCATTGGATGTTATAATAACTAAGTGGTTTTTTCATAACTTCTTATTCTATTTTAGAGGATAAGGCTTTTACTGAAAGGTGTATGCTTTTAAAAATTTTCTCCCTATTTTGACACCACTTAAATGCCATGGGCCCAGCAGTTTAAAATTTCTCCCTGCTTCATTTCAAATTGTGCCAATCTGATGATCTGTATCAAGCACTGCATGTTTCAGTAAGTTGACCAGACATTATACAAGCCTGTTAGGGATTCCAAAATGATTTCAGGTGAATTCCTCTTCATTTGTAAGGGTATTCAATTCAATTCATTGTTATGTTACCATGTCACTGATTTTTCAAATTCTTTGGGATGAATTAACTCACAGAGCAAACTGCCAATTATTGCTCCGAGTACAAATACACTTCCAATTTCCCATTAGTAGCCAGTCTGGGGTTTGGACAAGATCGTCACCTGCATCTTATTATGCTTCATTGGCCCGTCTAGGAATCATCACGCTAATAAAAGTCCTAATGTCTGGTGGCTATCTCAAGGAAGGTTGTTGCTTATTATTTTTGTGTTAACCAACATGCTAATATCTAATACCTGTTTTTCTTAAACAGTGGCGATATGTCTGTACTAACACTTCAATACCTTTGTGCCTGAAATTCCTGCTTATTATTCAAAAAATATTAAAAAATCATTAAGCAGCCTTTGGAATAACTGAGTCAGTATATCACACAGTTGAGCTTTCTGTTGCACTTAGCAAGGATGTCTGATCTTTACAGAGACATTAGGCTCTAGTAAGAGCAAAGAGAAGTCCATGAACAAGGGGCTAATAGGCAACACAAATGGTCCCCTGATTCCCTCACAGCAGGTGTATCACCTTTAACCTTACTGCTATAGTTCTTAGTTATGGTGTTGTTTCTTTTCCCATTTAAAAAGTTTGAGATTTTCTTCTCAAAATCAATTCCCTGTGTCTGGTCTTAACATGCTTTTCTTTTTTAAAAATGTCATACTTTATCTTAATTTAATTTTTTAAAATTTTCCTTCAGAATATTATAGGAGGACAAATGTTTTTGTTATGTAAATTGCTGTTGTGCCATTTAAACCAGTTTTATAAGTGTGCCCACCATGCAGATAGTGTGTACTATACCCATTTGGTGTGAATTTATCCGCCCCTTCCTCATCCCTCCCACCTGCTTGATTTCTGATGAGTGTAATTTCCATATGTGCACATAAGTGTTGACCCATTTTTGTGTTACTTCACTAGAAGAATGGTATCTAGTTTCATCCAGGTTAGTACAAAAGGAATTAGTTCAACACCTTTTTTATATTGTTGGAGATTCATTGAGGGTACAAGAAACCAGGTTCCACTGATTGCATTTGTAGGTAAAGTCCCTTTTACAATCGTGTCTTGCCCCAAAATGTGTGTCACACACCAAGACCCTGAAGTTCAACATTTTTTATGGCTGAGTAGTACTCCATGGTATACTTGTACCACATTTTATTAATCCACTCATATATTGGTGGGCACTTCAGTTGTTAACCACATCTTTGCAGTTGTGAATTGTGCTACTATAAACCTCCAAGTGGAGGTGTCTTTTTTATAAATTTTCAAAGTGATATTGCAATTCTGATCTCCTTGTCTTTAACAAGGACTCAATGTTGTGACAATTTGATTCTTCACCATCATAATTATTGCCTCATACAAATATTATAATATCTTAATGAAAAATATAAATATCATAAAGCATAAATATAATTTTGACTGTATCCCCAATAATGCTAGGCATCTGTCAACATCAGTTTTGCATACTAACTTACTGTATCAAAATGATCTGCAGTGAGATTGAAACCTGGGAGTGTGAGCTTAGGTTCTGCTATCTGTGCTCTCTGCATGAGTGGGCTGCATTGCTTCCAGCCAGCTGTCTAGGTTGTTAGTGACCATCTGCCTGACATATTGTGGGCTCTTTAACAAAATATATATGTCTAGAATGTTGTAAAAATATAACTTCTTCATATTATTCTTATGTGTCATTTTTCTATCAGCATAGCTATGATCATTCCTTTCAGCTGAAAATCTTATTTGTTCCTAGAGATCCCTGCAATGCTTCTATCAAAATTAAACTGCATTAAAACTGCATGAGAAGGATAAGTACTATTTTTTAAACTATATATCACACAGAAACATTACAAAATTATTGGTTAGTTAAACTTGAAACAATCCTCTATCTATATATATTCTAACAGACATTAGTACCAAGTGCTTTCTGAAACTATTGAACTCAAAAAAAAAAAAACCTAATTTCTATCATTAATATAGATACCAAAACCTGAACAACATAATACCATATTGAATTCACAAATGTATACCAAGGATAGTACATAAGGACTCTATGGTGGTTGTAGGAATGCAAGGGAGATTGTTACTAAAAAATTAATGAATGCTATTTACTACATTAACTTTAAAAAGAATAAATAACATTAATTATTTTAATGGATATAGAGATATATTGAGTAAAATTCATTAATCCTTTGTGACAAAAACTATTAACAAGCAAGAAATTGAGGAAGACTAAAACTAAACAGCATTTATTTAAATATCTTATAGCAAATGTTAACTTATTGATAATGAATTTAGGAATGAGACAAAAATATCTAATATCACTTACATTCAGTGTTTTACAAGATATCCCTACCTATGCGATAAGGCAAGAAAAAAATAAATGAAGGGCATAAGAATTAAATTTATTCACAGACATTATTGTATACATAGAGACTCTAATATAATCTATAGCCAAACTACAAGAATTAATGTCTATCAAAGACACTGAAGACAAGCTCAATATGGAAAAATATATATAAAGGAAGCAATTTACGATAGCATAAAAATCCAATACCAAAGAATAAACCTAAAATATACAAAATCTTTATGTTGAAAACTGTGATTTTTTGAGATAAATAAGTTAGAAATGTCAATATTGTACAAATGTCAATTCTCAAAAATTTGCTGTATGAACTCAATACAACTATCAAAAATCTAAATAATAAACATGATAGAAATTGATAATTGAATCTAAATTTTATAAGGAAGTACAAAGGGCCAAGAATAGTCAAGGAAATCTGGTAGAACAAAGATGGAAAGTTTACACTAGCAGTTATTAAGACATATAATCGAGCCATAGTAATTCAGACAGTACCACAAGAATAGGTTAATGGAAAAAGAGCAAGAATTTACAGACTGATCCACACAGAAATATTTACTTGAAATACATAAAATGTGATACTGCAAGTACAGAAAAAACACAGGCTCAAAGGATTCACAATAAATCTAAATCTCTTCACTTATTCTGGACAAAACGATCTTTTTAGGGTAATGAAAATAGTTTACTATTCAGTACAGTGATGATTGCATGGGTAAATTGTATGGTATATGAATTATATCTAAATAAAACTAAAAAGAAAAAACTTAGGAGATGTTCTACTCTCCAGAACAGGATGGTATAACAAGGGCAGATCCTGGAAGACTTTCTGAGACATATATGACAGTCTAGGGATAATAAAGAGTCGGATGGCTAGAATGTGGGGATGAAAACATTGCACAATGAGACAAAACTCTAAAAATCTGCACAGCGTCCCCTTGAGTAGTCAGCAGAGTGTGCCAGGGTGTGCACACAGAAAAAAACAGCATAAAAGGATCAGTGGGAAACAGTAGTTGAACACACACAGGGATAGGAGTAGTATCTATTTTCCCCAGCAAGCCTGGAAATCTTTTGATTCAAAGGGCAAAGTAAAGTATTCAGAAGGGGTTTGTCTCATCACTGGGAAAAAAATAGCCCCAGTTTAAAGCTGATTTGTTTCCAGCTAATCTTAAAAGGAAGATTCTTGACAATCAAACTATTTTCAAGTAACTTTAATGTGTCATAAAACCAAGTTCAAAAACAATGTCCTTTGACCCACAAAGTTTCTAATTTGATGAATTCCGATTTACCACTTTTTTCATTTGTTGCTAGTGCATTTAGTGTCATAAAATTTATTTGCCAAATCCAAAGACATGAATATTTACCTCTATTTTGTTTAAGTAATTCAATAGATTTAACTCTAGTTTGTTGGCCCATTTTTCAATTATTTTTTATGCATGACGTGAGGTAGGCATCCAACTTCATTGTTTTATTTGTAGATATCTGGTTGTTTCAGCACCATTTGTTGAAAAAACTATTCTTTTCCCACTGAATAGTCTTGGTATCCTTGTAGAAAAGTAATTGACCCTAGATGTATTGATTTATTTCTGGACTTAATCTATAGGTCTATCCTATACCAGTCTCACATCGATTTAATTGCTATAGCTTTGTATTAAGTTTTAAAATCAGGAAGGTGATTCCTCCAACTTTGATTTTTGTTAATACTGTTTTGCTTATTCAGGACCCTTTGCAAATCCAAATGGAATTTGTAAACCAGCTTTTTTATGTTTACATTTCTCAAAAGAACAAAAAAAAAAGCCTACTAGAGTTTTCAGAGGGATTTCATTGACTCTGTAGGTCATTTTAAGTAGCAATGTCATCATAAATCTTCTCACTCAATATGAAACGTCTTTCCATTTATTTCACTTTTCATTGATTTCTTTTTGCAATGTTTGATAAGTTTTCAGTGTACAAGTTTTATGCATCTTTCATTTAATTTACTCCTAGGTATCTTATTATTTTGGATATATTATAAATAAAGTTGTTTTCTTCATTCACTTTTGGATTGTTCATTGTTAGTGTCTTAAAAAAACTGTTTTTTGGCATATTAATATTTCATCCTGCAATTTTCTGAATTCATCTATTAACACCAATAGTTTCTTTTCAATTCTTTAAAATTTTCTATACTGCATATCACTCCAAAAACATAATCCATAAAAAACCTTAATAAATGGGACTTCCTTATTGTTAAGAAGTTCTGCTCTTCAAAAGCCACTGTTCAAAATATAGATAGAGATAAATCATTTTCAAACATTTCATCTCATAAGATACTTATTTCTAGACACAGTAGAACTTCTGCAAGTTGACTGCCTAAGGGATTGCAACAAACTGGTCAACATATGGAGGTGGTCAACATTCAGGGACTAGGCCTACTGTACTGATATGTGCATGTGGTGCATGCCTGGTCCAGGAAAATTAGCTCAGCTTAAGGAGATGGTCATGTAGGGAGGTGGTCAACTATTGAGGTTCTACTGTATATAAAGAATTTCCCTAAGTCAATAATAAGATCAAACAATGTAATAAAAAATGGGCAACAAGTGTGAATAGGCACTTCCCCAGAGAAAATAGTATATGAATGCCAAATTAGCACATAAAAAGATGCTTGGGAAATAGAAATTAAAACCACAGTCAGATACAACTACATATTAGAATGACTAAAATTAAAAAGATTGATCACACCAACATTGGCAAGAATATGGAGGATCTAGGGCTTTCAAACGCAGCTAGCAAAAATGTTAAATTTTATGACCACTTTGGAAAACAATTTGGCAGCTTCTTAAAAAAAATACTCTATTGTACAACTTAGCCATTTTACTTTCTGGGATTTAACCAAGAGAAACAATAGCATATATCCAGGCAAAGACTTGTACATATTATTCCACTTATATAAAATTATAGTAAATGTAAACTATTATATAGTGGAAAAGCAGTTCACTGGTTACCTGGTGAACGGATTGAATCCATTAAGAGGATCCCAACAAAGATATTTTCCAACAAAGATATTGTAGAAGTTACCAGGTAACTTTTAAGGATGATGAGCATGTTTATTATCATGATTTTATTTTAAAACTTATCAAATTACACAGTTTAAATATGTGCAGTTTATTTTGTGTAAATCGTATCTCAATAAAACGTTTAGTATATATATAGAGAGAAATGTTGTGTAAGAAGAGAGCTATGTAGAGCAACATAGACGTTTGAAAACAATTGCAGATTTGAACAAAGAAAGCTGGAAAAGAGCTTGAATTATTTGTAATACGCAAAACAATAAATTACTATTTGATATAAGAAGAAAGGAAAAACATGTATTTTCCTTATGAGGAAATTCTCACATTCATTCACTCTGAAACAAAAGCAACAAGATTGGATATTAGTGGCATTTACTTGAGCCAATGAAAATTAAAGAAAAATAAAAACAAAAAGTTAAAAATAAAATTTTCAGAAGAAGATAAATTAAAATGAAGATGATGACAAGCTGAGAAATAAAAAAGTCTCAGAAAGCCATTTCTTAAAGAAAAACTAGACAGTAAAAGCCAAACCACACCAAACCCAGAAATTGACTTAAGCAAGTCAAAGATTCCTGTTCATTGTAAGCATTGGCATGTCTTAAGGAAAAAATAATCATCTAACATCCAAACGGAACAGAAAAAATGGTGAAGAAAGATCAGAAAGAATGATCATATATTAAAAAAATAGCAATAATAACACATTAAATGCTCTAGTTACATTAAGACTAAGCTAGTAATCCCCAAATAAAATAGTTTGGAGTCTTTGGTTCTATTTTTCTTATTCAAGATGAATCCCAAATCCTGAGGCTATATCAGTAAATAAAATAGATTAAGTACTTACTCTCATGGAATTTATTTATTTATTTGCATTCATTTATTTTCTTCATCGATGTTAAAGTGATTAAATTATTTCTGAATATGTTAAAAGTGTGCCTTTCTTATTTGAACAGGACAGCCAACTTTCACACAATTCTGTTTTAAAAAGATTTCTGCTTTTTCTAATGAGTTCATTCTAAGAACAGATGTAGGTAGTAGTTACTGAGAGCTGTTTTTATTCTTTAGTTTACAGAAAAAGGATAGAGGTGTTATCTTTATCTGAATGCCTTCAAGACCATAAAGTACCAATAAATGCTTCCTGAAAATAAAACATTATTAACAAACCTTTTCATCCTCTCTAACACTGTCTTGGGTTTCTCTGGGTGAGAAAATAATTGAAAATCCTTTTCCAGATGCATAGTTCAAAAGTCAGGACTGTAATATCATTGCCTAAAGAATTCCCAACACCAGGGAATCTCCCAAAGAATGCTAAAGCCATGTTTTTTCATAGCTCCTGCCGGGCTGTGCAGGCAGCATCCCAGTTAGATCTTGGGCTGCCAATAGAAACATGAAAGTGAGAAATTATCTGTAAAAAAGAAAAAAAAGCAGAAGGCCATCCTTGTTGGGACTTACTTATCGAAAATTAGAATATTCAGTTCAGCCAAACCTTTTGGTTCATTTTCAGTTCAGTTCAAGAAAAAGTCATTTTCCTTCATTAACGCTAGATGTGCCTGGTTGGAAATGTTGCTAAACAACCAAGAAAAAAAGCCTAACCAAAAAAAAGAGAGAGAGAGAAAAGAAAAGGAAAGGAAAAGCACCCTACAGCACAAAATATGGAAACAGAATGTTTTTTAGTGTAAAGTATTTCTTCTCCTTATGCAATGTTGCCTGGATAGGAGTTGACTTTGAGTTGGCATGAAAAGAGCAAAGAATTGACTTATACTTGTATTTTAGGGAAAGTTAGAAATGTGTTATTCTCTTGCAATCCTCCCTTCTCAAGCAAGAAGGATAATCCTTCTTTAATTTTCTACCTAGTTTACCGTGAGGGTAATAATAGACCTCCCTTTTCCTTTTCTCTTATCCCAAATAAACAACTCCCTCTCTTAATTTATTTTAACTTAAAATAAATTAAACCCAAGTGAAAGTTTAATTGTACTTCTCATTTGTCAAAATGACTAAAAATCCTATAACATATTCAATTATACAGGAGGTCCATAAAGTTCATGTGCAACTTAAAATAGTTGGTTAATTTAAATTGCACACAAATTTTATGGACACCCTGTATATGAAAAAAGATTATTCTACTTTTAAATTAATTAGAAGATAGTACTGATTTTAGTCCTGGTAGAATACACTGTAAGGCAAGGTGTCCAATCATCTTTTTTTTTCCTCTGAGGCACATTGGAAGAGTAAGAATTATCTTCGGCCACACAAGAAATGCACAAACACTAACAGAAGCTGACAGCAAAAAAAAAAAAAAAAAAGTCTGTGCATACTTTTCATACATTTTGTGATATCCAACACCACAAGTAAGTAAAAAATGTCCTCACAAAATTAGGATGTGTCCCGTGGGCTGCGGGTTGGATACCCTGGCTCTACATGTTATACGTATTAAGTAATAACTTCTAAGGGTATTTCAGCCCCATTCATTGGTACATTCATTCACTTTGCCCCAGAAGAGACTGTTCACATTCTAGCTGTCGCTACCTCTAAGTCCAAGAAATGATGTTTTTGATATAGCTTTAAACTATCTCTTTACTCCCGATGGGTTTTTATAAGAGCAAAACCTTATTTTGGGACAAATTGAGCTTTTTGGCCCTTGAAATAAAATGTAGTGCATCTTGGTAGTATGGCTACCAAATCAGGGAAATGGATAGTATCAGTATTTGTGTGTGATCTGTAAAAAAAAAAAAAATCAAGAAAGTGTTGTGACTGTTTGGCCTCATGTACTGTATCACTGAGTTATCCTTTTATTTCTGAAGATGAATGATGCATCTCACAGTGAAAGTAGGTCTCGAATACTCTCGAATACAGAAAGGAAAAAACATTATAAATGAGAACTCACCTAAAGAGAAAAACACTGGAAGCCAGAGTTTGCAGTCAACATAAGAAGGCCAAAGGATATTTGGATTGTCACTTTTTATGAAGTGCTAACAAGGAATAGGGTAAAACTGCAAAAAACCCACTCTTTAGATGTCTCACTGCTTGAATTTTTCTGACATGAGGTTATGGAATATGAATGTTCTTGAACAAATCTTTTAATAACTAGAGCCTACATGTTGCCTTTAAAAAAATATTGATTTGCCTCCTGGAAGAGAACTCCAAAACCATAATTGTCTGACTTTTTATTTAGCTTGGGCTAAAAGGCAAATCCTATACATATGAACATGCCAATGCCCTCCAAAATAACTCTTTAGCCAAACCAGTTACTCTTTGCCAGAAATTAAAACGAGCACAAAGCTATTTTAAATGTTCCAGTGTTCTGAAGATGTGAAACAAAGGCATTTGTGAAAATTCTATTGGCTTTGTTCATGGGGAAGCCATCTATCCGGAAATTTAAACCAGTTTAGGACATAAGAATTCCTATTTTCAGGCTATGTGATCCTCTTGCCCCATCCTTCTGGGGAAAGGAAGCTGAGCTCTTTGGATTCAGCTTCATCATCTGTTATTCATAGAAAAATCGGTGTCTTTATTTTAGTTTGCTTTATTTATTTTAATTTGTTTTAATATTCAATAAAGCTAAAACAAAGTTTATAGAAAGATCTTCTCTCTCTTTTGCTCAAACAGTCGGTGAAAGGGATCTCAAGGGAGAATGTGAATATCTCTAGAGACTAATTCTAGTTACCAGTTTCTACACCCTTCCAGTCTCGGGAACCCTAACCTGCCAGTTCCATCCAGTCCCTTCCCATCAGCCACTCAGAGGCATCTGGCATCCACACCCTGTGTAAACTTTGAATTGGTTTATTGTAGACATTTTAGAGTGGGAATTCTACAAACCCTGCAGCTATTATTAATATTACTGGGTTTTTTTTAAAGTTTATTGTGAGGACAAGATAATAATTGATCTTTCTTTGGGGAAAACACACAAACTCTAGGGAGGAGCCCAAGATTGATTTTGATCTGAGGTTCCAAGGCAAGGACAATTCTAACCTCATCTCTCTCTCTAAATGATTTTATTTTTTTCACATTGCAAAACATATATGTTACCTAAAAACAACCTCCTCTAAAAGGCATGCATTTCTTTTACAACTCAAAATGAACCAACCCAATTGGATGATATTTATTTTTTTATATAATTTTATTAAATCATAAATGTATACATTAGTGCAATCATGGGACACAATGTGCTGACTTCATATACAAACTGAAATATTTTCATCGAACTGTTAAACATAACCTTCATGGCATTTTCTTAGTCACTATATGAAGACATTGATATTCTACATTTAGTAAGTTTCACCAGTACCCTCCTAAGATGGGATGATATTTCCAAAAGATATCTTATAATCTACAATTACAGATATCCTGAAATGGAAGTATAAATAAAAAGCCAGAATTGTGAATCTCTACTCTGAAATTTCAACTCTGCTCACGTAAAAGTTCACCTTAACTTTTTTTGCAGCATTTCAGAAAGTACGAAGGCTGAGCTGGCTTTAAGGTGGAGCCATGCTCTAGGACTTTACAATAGATTCCACAGAAACTGTAAATAGGACTTGCTTTTAAAGCCTTCTCTATAGACCCTGTTCCAAAATTGACCCAATTTGCCCAAACTGAAATGAACATCAGCTTCATCGGCTATACCAGAGTTTAACATGCTAAGCAACTATGATGGATTTTCTCCTGTGTGTACTCCAGATGCCGACCAGATGTGTGTGCACAGCAGCTCACTGGCCCGTGTGGGGACGTCTGGACATTTACGCTACAGTCAGTCTCTGTTTTAGTATCATTCAAAGGCAATTTACTTACAAAAATGACTGAATATGATTATTGTCACTTGAAAATGGCCACATTGTGACATGTCATCACTTCTTTGTGTCTTCGTACTCTAACACTGCCGCTCACTTTTAAAATAATTAACCATCACTGATCATCCTTGAAGACTCAGCTTCTGTGTCAGAATCTGTGGACCCCCTGCTCTTCCCCGGTGGGTGACAGTCTTGTCTTCATCCTACTCTGCCCTACACACTGCTGTGTTATTCCCATAAACCAGCTTCATCTGCTCCAGAATTCTCTGCCTTTGGCAATTGAAGCCTCGCCTTATAGCAGCTGAAGACTTCGCCTTGCATTTCATTAATGAGACATCTGTGAGCAGGACACAGTGTCCTGAGTCCTTAACCCCCCACACAAAGGTTTTTACAAACATTTCTGCATTCCTTCCAGCATCCAGACCAGAACCCATCAAACTACGCCCTTGAGCCTGTTTTTGTACAGCCTATCAACTTACAATGGTTTTTATATTTTTTAATAACTAAAAAGAATAGATGAGTAGCACTTCATAACACATGAAAATTCTATGAAATTTAAATTTCAGGCCCTATAAATGAAGTCTTTTTGGCACCCAGCCATGCTGACTGGTGGACTTACTGTCTGGCTGCTCCCCTGTTCTAGCAGCGTGTCATGGCCGTGACCATACGACCCGGAAAGCTACAAATATTTACTCTCTGGCCTTTACAAGTTTGCTGACCCTGATTTAGACAAATCTTACTTTCTCCTCATTAAACAAAGGGAGGCCCTCACCCCCCTTCCAAGGCAAAACCTCCTGGGCACACCTCTGCCTGTACTAGCCCTCCCTGAATTGTCCTTTGATCCCTCAAGCCCCTTCTCCGTCGCCCTCCCAGTCAGACTCTGTGGACACCACACTCCTAATTTTCTTCCTGCCTTGCTGCTCTGTCACTGTCAGCCTCATGGTCCTTTTCATTATCATCAAATGCTAGAATTTCTGAGTAATCCATCCAGGCTCCCTTCTTCCCTCCCTATCTTCTCTCAGTCCACACAGCTTTGAACAGTAGCCCCACGCTGAAGCCCTCCAATCTTATGTTCAGCCCACCTATCTACCAAGAAACCATGTCACACATCTGAATGGTAAAGCTGCATCGTAATGGTTTTAATGTATCCTTCTTTTCTCCCTTCCCTCTTTCTTCTCTCTTTTTTCTTTCTTTTTATTTTTGCAATAAACAATCTCTTGACAACATAATCTATGTTATGTCAAGGGAGCCCTGCCCATACCTCCCCTTCCTGTGCCTCCTCCTGTAGGAGAGAATGGGGAGAATTTCTGGACATGGGTGAGTTTGCAGGGAAAAGGCCCATCTCCTGCTTCCTACAACACAGAAGAAAAATCTCAGAAGGGTCAGGAAGGGATGCGACACATTTGGGCCTGTCTCTGCCCTGGCTGCCCCCCCCACCCCGGCTCCTGGCAGCTGCTTGGTTGATTTGGAAGCAATGATCTTGGAGAACAGGGGGTTGCTTGAGATCCACCGAGACGTCTGGATAGTCCGACGTTTGAGTGCCAGGCTCACGCACTTTCTCATGCTCAGCTGGGGTCATATTTGTTTCAGGCTGTCTGTGCGGCTGTCAGCACAATCCACAGATCCTGCATCATTTCCCTGTGTTTTGTGGAGTCCACAGTCATCAGTCCTCAGTGAAAGTTTATGGAGTGTGGGCTGGCCTCTGGGAAATCTACCTTCTCATGGTTATCTCTGCTGCTCACCAGTGGAGGCTGAGCATCTCCACTTGGTCTTTGCTTTCTACCTTTGCAGGACAGATTGTTTGGAGACAAACTTGAAAATGACCTTGCCTAGGATATAGCCAGAGGCCTCTAGTGGCCAAGGGTAGAAGCTAGAGTCAAGCCTCAAGGTTAATCCTGCTGTCCCTACACCTGTTGCAGCTGTCCAGTGTGGAAGCTGCTGTGACTGCACTCATCCCAGGGGAAACGGGTTCTGCCCAAGACCCCAATATTGCCCAGATCCTGAGTGATCAGGGACTAAGTGTGCAACCATCCTCAGCACAGGCATCTCACAGCTAACCCCAGGGAAGTGCCCAGAACATTTACACAAAGAAGAAAAAAAAGAGAAGAATAAAATAAAATGACAGAGGGAGAGAAGAAAAATAAAGAAAATGACAAATCAGGAATAAAATGGAAATAACAAAGAATGAGAAGAAATAAAAAAAAAGAAATAAAGAGAAGAGAATAAAAAGAAAAATCCTAAAAAGAAAAATGAGAAAAAATGGAAAGAGCAATGAGAGAATAAGAAAAAAAAAAGAATAAACAAAAATTGAGAGAAATAAAAGAATAAAGACAGACCAAAATTAGTGGGGGAAAGAGTAATGAAACAGAAAAAATAATTAAAAAAATAAAAAACAAGCAAAAGCTTCACAATGTCCGTGTGATGGACTCAAGGAAGAAACAAGCCAATTTTGGTCAAATTTCTTTGATAGCTGACAACCAGATCCCCAAACTAGAAGGATGCAAACCTAGGCTGTTAGCACCTCCTGGAGCTCACTTGGAGAATGGCACCTAATGGGGTCATAATCAGATAGTCAACCAATGAGGATGGAGGACAATTAACCTGAATTTTGTCTACAACAGTGGTTTACTCTCACTTTTATGACCTTAAGGACACTTTTTTCTGAAAATTTATTGAAGAACCCATTTGTTTGTTTTCAGGTATAAGCTATCAACATTTATCTTATTAACAATTAAAACCTATAGGATGCTTAAAAAGAATTACAGCTTTTAAATTGCTAAGTCATGGAAGAAGCCCAAGTGCCCATCAACCCGTGAATGGATTAATAAATTATGGTATATGTACACCATGGAATATTATGTAGCCTTAAAGAAAGATGGAGACTTTACCTCTTTCATGTTTACATGGATGGAGCAGGAACATATTCTTCTTAGCAAAGTATCTCAAGAATGGAAGAAAAAGTATACAATGTACTCAGCCCTGCTATGAAACTAATCTATAGCTTTCATATGAAGGCTGTAACCCAACTACAGTACAAGAATATGGGGGAAAGGGCAAGGGAGGGGAGGGGAGGGGAGGGAGCAGAGTAGGTGGAAGGAGGGTAATTGGTGGGATCACACCTACAGTGCATCTTAGAAGGGTACAGGTGAAACTTACTAAATGCAGAATATAAATGTCTTAACACAATAACCAAGAAAATGCCATTAAGGCTATATTAACCAGTTTGATGAAAATATTTTAGATTGTATATGAAACCAGCACATTGTACCCCATGATTGCATTAATGTACACAGCTATGATTTAATAAATTAAAAAAAAAAAAGAAATCTACTGATAGTCTGATGGGGGTTCTGTTATAAGTGACTAGATGCTTTTCTCTTGTTTCTTTAACTTTAGATACTTTGATAATGTCCCATCGAGAAGACTTTTCTGAATTGTATCTATTTGGAGATTTATGAGCTTCCTATATTGGATATCTAAATCTCTTCCCAGACATCAGAGGTTATCAGCTATTATTTTCATTATATAGGCTTTCTATACTTTTTTTTTATTTTCTTTACCTCAGGGACACTAAGAATTTGAATATTTGGTTCTGGAATGGTGTTTGATATGTCATGTAGGCTTTGATTATTCTTTTTTATCCTCCCCACTCTTTTGTTTTGTTTTGTTTTGTTTTGTTTTGTCTGACTGGGCTACTTCAAGATAATTGAGTTTCAAATTCTTAAATTCTTTCTTCTATTTGATCTAGTCTATCAAAGCTTTCAAGTATATTTTTTATTTTACACAATAAATTCTTTAGTTCCAGAATTTCTCTTTAGTTCTTCTTTATAATAATAGCTATCATTAGTAAATTTCTCATTCCAAATGTTTTTCTAATTTCTTTGTATTGTTTATCGGTATTCTCTTGTATCTCACTGAGCTTCTTTAATATTATTTTGAAGATTTTCAGGGATTTTATAAATTTCTTTTTCATTGGAATCTGTTGCTGAAGAATTAACTGTGTTCCTTTAGTGTCATGTTTCCTTCCTTGCTTTTTTTTTTTTTTTTTTTGAGACAGAGTCTCAAGCTGTCACCTTGGGTAGAATGCTATGGCATCATAGCTCACAGCAACCTCAAACTCTTGGGCTTAAGCAATTCTCTTGCCTCAGCCTCCCACGTAGCTAGGACTACAGGTGCCTGCCACAACGCCTGGCTATTTTCTTGTTGCAGTTGTCACTGTTACTTCAGCTGGCCAGGGCTGGGTTCAAACCTGCCTCCCTCAGTGTATGTGGCCGGTGCCCTACCCACTGGAGCTATGGGCGCTGCCTCCTTCCTTGCTTTTTTATATTTCTTTTGTCCTTACTATGATATCTGCACATCTGATATAAGAGTTGCTTCTTTCAATATTTTGAATTTGTTTTTATGGGGAGGACTTTTTTCTAAAGATGTTATCTATGGTATTGTTTGGGTAGGCGATTTTGGCTTTGATTCTAGGTATAGGTAGTAGAATAGTCTCTCCATAATTTCTTTGGCTGTAAACATTCTCAGTGGTGTCTGGGATTTCCTCTGTTGCTTAGGATAGAGGCTGTGCTTAAGTTTTGTTGTTGATGGGGATGCTAGGTAGGCCAAATTCTTGGTTCCCAAGAGTGGCGGTGGTTCATCAAACATGCCTTTTGGGGGGACCTTAGGGTGGTACTGCTGGCACTGGTGTTAGCAGATCCAGGGAGATTGAATTTGGGGCCTTTTTTTGGCATGCTTCTAGTGACAGCAATAGACTAGGCAGGTGGGAGATTCCTTAAAGCCCCCATGTAGTGGGTGTGGTGTAGACAGTGACAGTAATAAGTTAAGGAACAATTTTCTGGCTCCTAAGTAGTCCACACTGGTATACTGCAATGGGCTAAAAAAGGGCAGTTCCCAGGCCCATAGGTAGCATGTATTGGTGGGTCCTAGTTGTGGTGGTAGCTACAGATTGGGTGGGCCTGTCCTTAGGCCTCCAGGAGAAGTGCATAGGTGCCAATTGTGGGGATGAGGGCAGAGTAATTCCTAGGCCTCTAGATAGTATGGAGGGTATGTAGAACCAGGCCAAGTGGATGCAATCCATTTTAAATTAATTATTACTATTATTTTTTTAGCCGGGGCTGGGTTTGAACTCACCACCTCCAGTATGTGGGGCCAGGGTCCTACATCTTTAAGCCACAAGCACTGCCCTAAATTAATTTTTATATATGGTAAAAACTAAGTGTTCAGTTTTTTGAGATTCATTTCTTTTTTGCAAATGGAAATGCAAAGGCTCCAACTCTCTATGTTGAAAGAGTATCCTTTCTCTTTTCAACCGCCTAGCACTATTATCAAAAATCAACTGACTATATATGTTGAGAGTCGATTTCTAGATGCTTTTTTCTGTTCAATGTCCTATATATAAAACTCAGTGGTTCTCAGTTGAGGATGATTTTGTCCCCCATATACAAAAAACAATTTATGGAAACATTTTTTGGTTGTCACAACTGGAAAATGTGGGTGCCACTGGCAAATAGTGGGTAGAGGTTAAGATATACTGCTAATTTTTATCCTACAATGTAGAGGACAGTAAACCACATAAAGAAATACCCAGCTACAAATGTTAATAATGTGAAGGTTAAGAAACCCTGGTCTACACTGGTATAATAAATCTTAGCCATAGCACAACTATACACTAAATTCTAAAGGTCTTTCTAACAAATCTCCAAATGAAGGGGTGATACTGGTGACTCCCAACACAAATGCAAATAAGAGAATTAGTTTTCTCTTGTTTTATGAGACATTTTTGGGATAATGTCCCAAAACATGATTTTCCCACTATGAAAATCTGACCTTTAAGTGGTTTCATTTAAGTGGCCTTTCCCCATACAAATAACCAGTAGGTTCATCACTTTAATGACTCTGTTTGCTTTCTTCATTTTGTGACCCTGAGAATTTTTCCATTCTTTATAAATTCAAATATCTTAAAAGCCAAAGGGCTTCTTTTAGTTAAAAGTAGTCACTATGAACATTATTCTTGTTGGTTGTAGTGGTTTCCTTTACTAATTTCCAAAACCAATAATTATTCCTCAAAATCTATATTGCCTATTGATAATAATAAAAATTTTCTCCCAAGATTTGGCAAATGAAAAGATAAGCTTAAATACAAGAAGATTTTTAAGGTCTAGATTTGAAATTCAGTGCCCTAAAATAATGACCCTAGTGATCTCTTGTGATAATTTTACCAAAGTTGCTTGAATAATGAAAAATAAGGGAGAAAAGGATACAACAAACATCCAGGAAACAAACAACTCATGTTTTTGCCCTAAACCCATTGAGAAATTCTGAGTTTAAAAAAAAAAAAGTCTATCTGTCACATGTATTATCACTATAATTAGAGTCTGTGTACAACAGCATATCATCTTAGACCCTGTTAAAATGGAATGTATTAGACTTAAAGCCTGTGTTTACTCTTTCTTCTAACTTACATGAATTATGTAATGAAGAAACAATGGAAAAATGATAGCAGTATATATTGTTTTTCCAATCCATACACAATATTGGATCTTCATTTATAATTTTAAATAGGTTTTTAGAATCATTTGTTTTAAGTAATCACTTCAGTTTTCAGTTTAAAATATATTCATTTTCTTCACTCATTTTCCTGAGAAAAGCAATAGAAACCTAATCTGATGTTTACTATACCTTTAAATGATTGTTTGCAACAGCATCATGTAAGGGCAGAATTCCATCTAAAGTTTCACAATTAACATTAGCACCAGCTTTTAATAATTCCACAATTATATCATTAGATCCTTCATTAGACGCTTCATGAAGTGGTGTCCAACCTAAAAAAGGAAAATAAAAAAAAAAAACCAAGACCAATCTGCTCCTTACAAGTCAACATTCATATAGTATCTTTGTACTAGGTTTTGTTGAATTAATATCTATACTGATTAATATGTACATACTAAGCATTTAATAAGAAATAATACTAAAAACTATGGGCTTAAAATATATGTTTCATTTTTGAAAACAGATTGATCTCATCACAAATACTTGAAATAAGTACTAAAGCAGAAGACTCATGGAATGTAAAACATAATGACACCACAGTAAATACTAATCATTTCAATTTGTTTTAACTCAGACATTAAAATATCTGACATTCATCTTTGTATATTTGCATCATCATCACATTTCTCTTTTAAAATGACATCTGATGTGATAAACCTTTGAGTATTTCCCTGTGGAATTCTTCACACAAGATTCTTTAGTGCTTCAGCAAAATGTAAGAAGATAATTTCTTTACATGGAAGTTTAAAATGAAAATAAGAGAAATCAGAAAAAGGAACATTATAAAGAAAAAAAGAAAGAGAAGAAAGGACAGTAAAATGAGAAATGTTGCAATTGCTCCAAAGTTAGGGGATAAAATTAAAGTTTTCAAGGAAAATTACTTACTCTGTATAACCTCACTGAATGCTCCCAAATGGATCTTAAAAACTTTTCCAAAGGAGAAAGTTATTTTAGCAATGATAAATTTTACTATCCAACTAAATTATAAGATAAAAAAGATTGTTCAAAGTTATCAATTATATATACTAGCTAGGTTCAAATTTGGGAGGAGGTTTTGAAATGTATATTTTAGTGCACTCAGATTATGGAGACAAACTAAGAGGATCCAAACCTGCATTATCTTTAAGATTCACATCTGCTCCAGATTCTATTAGAGATTTTACCATAGACAAATTTCCTCTTCTGGCAGCCAAATTAAGCTGACTTTCCCCTTTGGCATCCCTCGTATTGATCCCAGTGGTTTTCATTCCTGTAAATTTGCCAAGCAAAATAGAGGCTTCTTTTCTACCAAATGCTGATTACTATAAAGGATTTTAGAAAATAAATGACAATTTTCTTAAAATATCCTAAGCAGAGTGAAACATCAAACAATTAATATTATTCTTGCTGGTTATTGTTTTAAAGTATAACTTGTGAAGAAATTATACAGCATCTCAGCACATTACTTGCATTCACTCTAGTGTTTAGTTAGTCATTCTATCAAACACTTGATTAAAACACGCTTATCTCACTCTCAGTAGTTTTTTAGCAATGGCTAAAATGTTTCTTAAAATGAATTGTGGTATTATAAAATCCTCTTTCTACAGCTGTTCTGTATGCCAATGGGTGTATTCCTGATCACCCAGGTAACAAATACCAATCTATGGCCTATTAGGTTTTCTATTTTTCTTTCATATAAAAGTAGTATTATATCATTGTACAAGGATTCTTTTTTTAATTTAATCTTTTCTTTGCAATGCAAGTTGGAGAGACTAAAAATCATACAATTCTGTATTTTTCCTATTTCCTGCCAAAACCATGCTAAAATGAATTTTAAAAGTATACCACATATAGAAAATAGAAGAGGAAACAACAGAGGACAAAGACATCAATAAATTTTGGAGAACTGTAAAATCACTAATGGAGAAAAGCGAATGCACTTGGCAGAGTAGGGAATGTCCCATCCAAAGTACCTGCAACGAGCATTAAAAACAGGGCCAATCTCAATCCAGGCACTCTGAACTTGGGGCATCAGGTACCATGGAAGGCAGGTGTATAGACTGGAGCAGGAAACACGGAGAATGATCAAAACATTTATGTATAGAAAAGTTGGGACTCCAAGTTACTTTCCCTACCCCTGAATTGATTTCTCTTATCCCAGTTCCCAAATCTAAAGTTTATTTTCTGTAAAAACTATATCAGAGAAACTTTGAACTTAAGAAGCAAGGCAAAATAAAGGGTTAGGATGATGAAATGGAAAAGCATATTCATTAAATCAGTTGTATCAGTACCACTGAGGAAATCTGTTAGAATTGCAAATTCTCCAGCCTACCCCAAACCTACTCTGGAAGGCAGACTCTAAAATGGCTCCTAATGATCCTCATATTCAGCTATTTATGGCTTTGTATTCCCCTCTTCTTGAATAATTTACTTCTGACCAATAGAATACTTCAACACTTAGGGTATTTCACTTCCTTGATTAGTTTATAAGAGATTGAAATGCTTTCTGTTCTTCCTTTAGTCTCTATACTTTGAGGATGCAAGAAGTCATTCTGGAGAAGCCAGGGCAGCAAGAAACTAAGGATGGCCACCAGCCAATAGCTGGCTAGGAACTGGGGCCCTCAGTCCAACTAGCCTCAAGGAAGTGAATTCTCCCAACAACCACATAAGCTTGACAGTGGATCTTTCCCTAGTCCAATCTTCAGATGACACCCTAGTCCTGGCCAACACCTTGACTGCAGACTATGAAATTTCCTGTCAGAGGACTTGGCTAAGTCATGCCCAATTCCTAATCTACAGAAGCTATGAGATAATAAACATGTATTGTTTTAAAGCACAGTACTATGTTTGTGGTAATTTGTTATGCAGCAACACAGACAACTAATAAACCTACTCTGTTAGATCCTTTGAAGTTTAGGCCCAGCAATCTGTATGTTAACAAGCTTTTCAAGAGATTCTGATGCAAATTAAGGATTGAGAACCACTGCATTAAACTTTGAGACTCTTCTAGCCCTATATTTCCTAAATGTTATCAACCACGCATATAATTTCAGGGCAAGAGATAAAAACTTAGGGGATTATTCTCTAAAAGTAGATTCTTGGGTTATATGAATTATAGGGAAGACTGATATTATCTACTCACATCCACCAAAAACATATTGCTCATTACAGACTGGCACTCAAAAATTCTTTACTGGAAGAATTGAAGACATGTGCGTGCGTGCGTGTGTCTGTATGTGTGTGAGTTTGTGTCTGTGTGCATGTATGTATGTATAAAAACAGAGAGAGGGAGAATATATTTGAAAGTCATAAAATATCTAAGATGGTGGGCCTGCAGATTGCAGGTTTGAATTGAAAAACCTCTCCCGGCTCAGTGCCTGTGGCTTAAGTGGCTAAGGTGCCAGCCACATACACCTGAGCTGGCAGGTTCAAATCCAGCCTGGGCCCACCAAACAACAATGACAGCTGCAACAACAACAACAACAACAACAAATATATATATAGCTGGGGGATTGTGGTGGGCGCCTGTCACAAGGGTGCCCTACTTGGGAGGCGGAGGCAGGAGAATTGCTTGAGCCCAGGAGTTGGAGGTTGCTGTGAGCTGTGATGCCACAGCACTCTACCCAGGGCGAAAGCTTGAGGCTCTCTTTCAAAAAAAAAAAAAAAGAAAAGAAAAACCTCTCCCAATTATTCTTTCTGTGAATGTCCCTGATATGTTCATAGCAAAGAAGGTAGCCATGTGATAAACATTGTGGAGCAAAAACTCAAAAATAACTCTATGTTACTGTCATAAATCTCTACAGCATTTAATTGAAAATTTAAAACAAAATCTGGCAGAAGTTCAAAGGAAGCAAATAGTACTTACACTAAATCTCTTCACAAAGTTCACCATAGTTTAGAATCTGGTGCTACTCTTAATAATTATAACACTATTAAGAAATATTCCGATTTATGCTCCTTTGTATATAACCAGTTTTTTACTCTCTGGGAACTTTTAGATCTTCCTTTTATCCCTGTTCTGAAATTTTACAGTGAGGGGCCTTACTCATGGCACTGGACACTTACTGGGCCTTTCAATATGGAAACTCCTGTCTTTTTACTGCTTGTATTATTACTTTGATGACTTTTGATCACTGTTCTCCCTGGATTTCTTGGCATGATCTTCCAATTTGCTTATCTTTTCTCTATTTTCCAGTTTTTTCTTCTTTTGTCCTTTGTAGGAGACTTGTAGAGCTTTAGATATCTACTTTTTAAAATTTCTCCCGTTATATTTTTAATATCTGAGAGCTCTGTATTGTTCTCTGTCCTTTTCTATTTTTCTTTTTTTTACATTTTAGATATTTTGATTCTTATTATACTTTGTTTCTGTTACTTCTGAGGTCCTTTGGTCTGTTTAGTTTAATTTGACGAGGGCTTTCTGCAAATACTTATTAACCTTTGGCTGTATTTTCATATTTAAATGAAAGGAACTAAAATTCTGAGTGGAAATCTATGGAAGGTGAGAGAAGGGGGCTGAACTCATAGCCTGGTTAACTTCACTGTTGGATGATCAGGAGGTAAGCCAGCCTTTGTGTTACTAAATAGATGTGAATATCTGCAATTCTGACTTCTGGGGCAGTTCAATTTTCTGCTCAAGTGGTTCACAGTCTACTGGAGTTACAGACTTATAAAAAAGGTACATTTAAAAATAATTAAGTGCTGCTAGGGAGGTATATAGTTTCCTGTGGTAGCTGTAAAAATTACCATAAACTGGGCAGCTTAAAACAATTTATTCTGTCATGATTTAGAGATCAGACAAAATCCAAGAGTCAGAAGGACTACACTCCCTCTGAAGCTCTAAGGCAGAATCCTTCCTTGCCTCTTTTAGCTTTTGATGGCTGTCAGCACTTCTTGGCTTCTTTGGCTATTTGGCTAAATTGCTCCTTTGCCTGTATCTTCATATCATTATCTCTTTTCCTGTTTGTCTTACATTTAGGGGCTACCTGGATAATCCTCTATGATCTCCTTATCTCAGGGTCTTTAACTTGGTTACATATGCAAAGATTCTTTTTCAAAAGCAAGATAATATTTACAAGTTCCAGAGATTAGGACAGGACATGTTTTGGAGGGCCACCATTCAACCCAGCCTAGGAAGTTAAGTATAAAGAAGGGCTTCAGTGTATATGAGAGGGAAAGAATAGAAGATTCATAGAGAATCTTAGAAGATCATAGAGAATGACTAATCCAGTATCCTTCCTACCTTAACAGATTGTAGATAAATCAACTTTTAGTGCTTAATGTTTAAGCTGAAGTGGACCTGCACATCACAGGTCCTCACGAAACTATCTCCAAGAACCATCAAAGGATAGTTAGCTTGTCCATATTGCCAAACACACACAGTTCATTCATCCAATACAAAGAAACTAGTGGCTATGCTTCTTTAAGTTCCCTTATGTTGAAAGGGCTGAATAGAGTGGGGATCTGGCACAATGTATCCCTGCTGCTACCACTGACTATTGCTACTGTCTCTGCTATTTTCCTTATCTCCTCTAATATAAAGAACTAGAAGTCATAGGCAGAAATACATTTGAAAGCAAGAATATATCTGAAGACTAAAGTATTCTCAAGTGGCGCCTTAACAATAAATATCTCTGAAATAATCTTATAACTTAGTGAGTACCTAAAAAGAAAACAGTCTATCTGAAAGTTTAGAAATTCTCTCTATGATAGTGGACTGCTGGGCTTGATTATGTAAACTTTTACCTATATAATTACAGGAATACAAACCCTGGTTGTAGGGAGCTTTCAAAAAACTTTGTCTTTTTCTGAAATTCTGAACTATCTTGTGTTCTTGGATATCAGTAGGCATGTGAATTTCTGACTCTGTTCCTTCTTTTTTCTCCTTACAATTTCTTATAGAATTTTCACCTCCATTGGTATTAGTTAATTTCTCATCTGAAACACAAACATTTTACAATATCATTGTTATAGTTCTCCTTAAGTTGGTTACATGACTAGAAGAGAAAATGCACATTTTTTAGAGTTTCTATTCTCTAAACAAGCTAGATTGTTTAAGCAAATGGAAGCTATTAAAAATGTTTTTATATAAAAAGCGTAAAGTTTGCTGACTACAATTCTGATGGGAATTCAGTAAATAGTTTAAATCAATAGAGCTAACAATTTCCTGCTATTAATATGTTGGGTTTCCTCATAATAAATAAGTGCTATATTAAAAGGAAACATAAAATTGATAGAAATATTGTTTATTAACTTGTCAATATCAGTTTAGTAGCCATCTAATAATGATCTGATTTGCAAAGTAAACACTATTCCTTAACTATTAGTCATAGCAGCATCACCAATAATGGCCCACATATCCTCATTTTTCTCAGTTTGGACATAGGCTGAGTAAAATTCAGTTAAAAATGTCCATTAAAAAAGTATATCTACAGGAAATTGTATAAATTGAGTAATACTTCTTATACCTGGCTTGTGAGAAGATTCTTTCTCTTCTCTTTGATCAAGTTGCATTATGTTTGTCAATTCTTTATTGATACTGTCAGCAGAATGAAAATCTATATTATGTATCATCTCCCTTTCTGGAAGATTTTGTCTCCCCTTTTCAACTTTAGTTGTTTCTGTTACTTGAGAATGAACAATTGTGGATAAAGGCCCATTTGAAGAATTTGTTTTCTGGCCTTCTTCAATGCAATTCCTTTTAGCAACTTGTTTTTCTGTCACCTTTTCCACAATATGTGTATCTGTTTGATTCATTAAAGCAGATGGTGTTCTGAGGCTGTACTCCTGAGTCTTTAATAAATCCACATGACTAGTCAACTCTGAAACCTCATGTGTTGAAAGTGTTCTCATATGAGTTTGTTTAGGATTGCTATTTGAGTGATCAAGAGACATTCCATACATGCATTCTTCAAAATTTGTTACATGCTCAGAAATGACTGTATTATCTGAATCAGAAAAATTAACAGCTTCCTGTTGTGGAAGTGTGGTCAGGCTGTCTGCTTTTAACTTGTTTTCCTGTGAAAAATGGTCTTCAAAAGGCGAAAATTGTTGTAAAGCTATTTCTTCTCTATTTGTTATACTCTTTTTATCATTACAGTGGTTTTTGTAATCTGTAGAACATATCAGTTTTTTAAACGTTACAGTCTTCTCAGAAATAGAGCAATCACTATCATCATCATCACCATCATCATCATCAAAATTTCTCTTTCTAAATGATGGGAGAGAACTTTCCCATTTATTAAGTCTCTCATCTTTTTGAACTGAATTACTATTTTCACGAGATTTATAAGGGCTACTGTGTTGTTCTTGGAGAGTATAAGGTGGCTGATCTGTAGTAACAAGTGGTAACTTGCTCTCTTTATGTAATGAAAGTCCTGAGAGAGAAATGGCTCCAGTTTGATCAATGGATTCTAATTCCACACACTGTGTTTCTTGATTATCTGATAAATCTATATTGTGAGTATGTGTCTCCTTGGAAATTGAACAAGCCTTAATATCATTATCTGATTTATTTTTCAGGCTTGACGGAGTTGGGCTGGCATGTTTACTTGCCTCTTCTGAAAGGCCATCAAGAGTTTGGAGAACATGCTGTTGACAAGTAACCAATCTGCTTCTTTCCCTGGTTATTCTCCTGGAAGAAGAGACAGCTAGTGTTTTTCTTGGACTGCTGTCTCCATCATCTACTTGAGTCCTTTTATGTTGTGTGTTTCTTCTTCCTTTATCTTTAGATAATTTTGTGCTGGGATCTTTGAGGTTACGAAAATTGCCTTTTCTGAGTACTGTAGAGTATATTTGGTTAACAGTGGATTGTTTATGCTTGGATTTATACAACACTGTATTTTTGGAATCTTTGTGGTAACGTTCATATACATCTTCTTTATTTATAAATAAATGCTCTTTGTTTTCTTTATTGACTTTTATGTGTTCTGGTTTCTGTCTGTTGGAATTTTCATTATGAATAAAACAAATGCAATTTTTAGAACTGAATTTTGGTTTCTAAAAAAAGAAAATATATAGTTAGCTTTAATTTTCTTTTAATTCAATCTATATTGTTGATAAATTATATTCCATTCAATTTTATATCTGACCACAGGATCTGCAGTGATATAGCCAACCCATTATTTCCAAACAGTAGACTAAAAGAAGAAAGACAAATATAATAGATTTAGACTCAGTATGTATACTAATCTTTACTTCCTAATGTATATTTTAATTCCTTTTTTTATTAATCTTATTAAACAAAATACAAAATCTACTTAAACTGTATAGGTTTTTAAACTAATCAAAGTTTCCTTTACAAGAAAATGATTTAGAGAAACTCTCTTCTCTCAGTTGTTATGTAGCTAAACCTAGAATTAGGAGGGTTTCTTCCTCAGATATCTGGGAGAACTATAGGTATAGGGCAGTCAAAAAGGGATTTAAATATAAGAACACAGATATGCCCCTAAATTGGCATGAGGATTATTGTGGGATGCTAAGATTAAAACAGGAACATTGCTTCCTTTGACTCACCACAACTTAAGCACCAGAGAAAGAGTAACTGCCTACCATGTGAAGTCTGAAGGGCTAGACTGACACCTTTGATGTGGCACTTGTATTTAGGCCACAGGAAATGTGACATGGTTGAAAAACCTCATAAAGAGGATGAGAAAGGAAATGGCTACCAACAGATTACTGTGCCCAGATATGCTACATTTACTCAACTGCTTCCCAAGCTAACAGCCTAGAACTCTTTGATCTCATGTAATTATTTGCTTAGAAGCAAATGTGAAATCACTGTTACTAATATTCCAGAAGTCTTTCTTTTCCTTCTCATGGCTATACAATAACCAGCAATTACATCCCATAAAAATGTTTATTACTAAGCACAGATATACCTTGTGCTGGTGTACATCCTCTACATCTAATGGGTCAGTGCTATTCCGCTTAGCTGTAAACGAAAAGAGAAAATTAACTCTAGACTTCTAAAACCCATAAGTCCTTCACCATGAGAGAACCAAATGGAATAATAGGATTATGCAAACATTTTATATTAAAATTGTCACATATAACATGCCTATAATTTATAACTTCCATATTAGAAACCAAATATTAGGCTCGGCGCCTGTGGCTCAACGGGCTAAGACGCCAGCCACGTACACCTGAGCTGGCGGTTCGAATCCAGCCCGGGGCCACCAAACAACAATGACGGCTGCAATCAAAAAATGGCTGAGCATTGTGGCGGGCGCCTGTAGTCTCAGCTACTTGGAAGACAGAGGCAAGAGACTCGCTTGAGCCCAGGAATTGGAGGTTGCTGTGAGCTGTGATGCCACAGCACTCTATCCAGGGTGACAGCTTGAAGCTCTGTTTAAAAAAAAAAAAAAAAAAAGAGAAAAGAAACCAAATATTATCTTAAGAGAGTTAAAAACATCTCTATTGGAAAAGCAAAATAGACCTAACAAAATAACTAATAACAAGAATTGATTGACCTCAGTACTTTTTATTTTCCCCACTGATATATCTAGTTATGCCCTCTTCATTTAGCAGATTACATAACTATATGTAAGATAACTTTTATAAGGCAAGATATTCTTTCATAATTAATTATATTATCATCTCCTAATACTTGTGCTTAATAAGTCCTAGTTTGAATGCTGCATTCTCTTCATAGTGAAACATATACACATGGAAAAGGTCAAACATCTTGTGAATGCACGGGGGCGGGGGGAAGCTGATGTGAAAAAACACCTATGTTGATAATAAAATTTAAGTACATTAGTGTTTCTTTCATTGCTTCCTTTAAACACTGAAGGCTGAATTATAGTTACCTATATATGCGTTTGGCCACAAAAAAAAGAAACCTAGAAATAATGGCATCCACATAGGAGATACTTAATGAATATTTGATAGAGGAAGGAATTTATGAATGAACATCTTAGATGTGATAATGAATACAAATTTCCTTAAATATATTATTAGCTAGAAATGTAAAATATTTCAATAAGGATATAATTGGAAAAGAGAGCAATTTAATTTATTTCTTGGGAATAATTTTCATGATAGTAATCAAATTATGATGCACATGATGAATCCTGACATTTACCCATTCGCCTTGTTCAGGTGAGGAAAAGCACATGGAATATCCTTCTATCAAGCCAAGGTGCTAGGAGCACAGTCTCAGGAAACTTAGCCCTGAGTTTGACTCATACGTTTACCAGCTGGGTGACCTTGGGTAAGTTTAATGTCTCTCCGTCTAGAAAATTAAAGCTAATAATAATTCCAATCTTATAGAATTGTTGTGAAGATTAAATGATATAATCCATGGAAAGAGTTTAGAGGACTTCCTGGGCACATAGAAAGCGCTTCATTGGCTCAGCGCCTGTGGCTCAACGGGCTAAGGCACCAGCCACGTACACCTGAGCTGGCGGGTTCGAATCCAGCCTGGGCCCGCCAAACAACAATGACAGCTGCAACCAAAAAAAAATTGCCGGGCGTTGTGGCGGGCGCCTATAGTCCCAGCTACTTGGGAGGCGGAGGCAGGAGACTCGCTTGAGCCCAGGAGTTGGAGGTTGCTGTGAGCTGTGATGCCACGACACTCTATCCAGGGTGACAGCTTGAGGCTCTGTCTCAAAAAAAAAAAAAATAAAAAAAAAAAAAAAAAAAAAAAGAAAGTGCTTCATTATTATTGTTTGTTATTGTTATTTTCTAAGATCGTAAAAGACATTATGTCTTCTTCAAACTTTTGTTCTTAAATGAGAAAAACAATATTTTTCAGACACCACTGTTAGACATAGTTCCTAAGAGTCTTTACATTCTCTAGTATATACAACCAACTTAACAACTAGATACAAAATTCAGAGGTGGTGAATTTTGGGATACAGCTGTATTTCTTTCCCTCTGCTACTCTGGGCTCCCACAATGTACCAGGTACTGGAATTTTACATGTATTAACAACAATCTTCACACTAAAAATCCCACAGAGATGCAGGTAAATGAGTAGGTATTATCAACTCAAATTTACAGATAAGAAAATTAGGGCTGTTAATTTACTCTACAGGCTTTAGAGCCTATAAGACTATAAAGTTAGTATAAATAAAATCTTGTCCTACACCAATGTTGATATATTTTACTCTCAGATAAAAAAGTGAAAATATATTTTTATGAGGAATTCTTTATCATTTCCGTAATTCAAAGCTCTTTGTCTAGATTTAAAAATGAATACTGTTTGTGGTCGGCGCTTGTGGCTTAAAGGAGTGGGGCACCAACCCCACATACCGGAGGTGGTGGGTTCAAGCCTGGCCCTGGCAAAAAACTGCAAAAAAAAAGAATACTTTTTGCATAAGTGTATAGATATCTTTTAAGTAAACTAATTTTGCATTTACATTGAAAAGTAGTCAATAGTAAAGGATAGAATTTGAATGTTTAAATATCTAAACCATCTGGTGAAGCATGATATGCAACCCAGCTTAGTAAATTCTCTCACAAACAAAGAGTGGAGCTAAGCCCTAAGTAGAAAAGTTTGGGATTTCTTTTTATGAAATAATTTCCCTTGGGTAGGTATGGAAGTGGGCATTGGTGAACAGGAGATTCTAGGTTTTGAAAAAGGGCTAGAATGCTGGAGAAATCATTCCCAGAAGAGCAAAACAATGTATGCCATGATTATTTAAAACAGAGAAATCAAGCAATTAAGGAGATCCTCAAAACACACATGCACTTTTATATATAATATACAGTTGCCTCCAACTGGATACTTTATTTCCTATTTTTCAGATAGTCTGAATATAAATATGATTGTTTTAATAATTTATCTCAATGTACTTTTATATACCTGGCCTCAACAAGTTACCGTTGGCTTTCTTCTGATGTGATCTGGCTACCACCTGGCTCTAAAAACCATTAATTAATTGCCTCTTGGTGCCAAAAGCCTCAAAATATTAGGGTAATTGATAAGCAGTGATAGATAACTAACACAGGTGACAGAGGGAAAGGGGAAGCCGCAGTATTAAATAGGGTGGTCTAGGTCTCACTGAGGTGACATTTGAACTTAGACTTCAGAAGGCCAAGGAGGAATATCTGAAAAACAATAAGGAGGCCAGCACATCTGAAGTTGAGTTAATGGAAATTAGAGAGTGGTAGGAGAAGGAGTTAACCAGGAGGGTGACCACTGATAGAAGAACTTATAGGCCATTAGAAACAGATTAAAGGGAGAGTCATTGTAGGGCTCTGGGCAGAGTAATGTGATGTTACCAAAAATTCTAACAAATGCATTAAAGTGAGTATGAAGAATACACATGTATTAAATTATTTGTATGTAATATTTTTTATTGACAACCAAAGATCAAGTTATTTTATAGTTCAGTTTAATAGAGCTATGGATGGAAGGGTTAGAGCAGTGGTTCTCAACCTTCCTAATGCTCTTAATGCCATGACCCTTTAATACAGTTCCTCATGTTGTGATGACCCCCAACCACAAAATTATTTTCGTTGCTACTTCATAACTGTATTTTTGCTACTGTTAGGAATTGTAATGTAAATATCTGATATGCAGGATGTATTTTCAGTGTTACAAAGGGGTCATGAACCACAGGTTGAGAAAAAAATACAAATAAATATAATTTACATCACATCATGTTATTCAATCAAATGACAATGGGGAAAAACCCAGAAATTCATAGAGTATAGCTGTAAGGAAAGATTCTCAGGGAATTAATATAACCAATCCTGGCCACATTCCCTGAAAAAAATACAAACAAATATAATTTACATCACATCATGTTATTCAATCAAATGACAATGGGGACAAAACCAGAAATTCATAGATTTCTTAAGTGTTGGCAATGTAAAACCTGGAGAAAAGCATTATCTTTCTTTTATTTCTTTAATTTTAAATTAAATTTCTGTAACTTTTTACTGGTATGATGAACAGCTATAACAAGGTTGTTTGATCTTACCTGACATAAGACATTTTTGATGTTTAGGAATGTGTTTCTCAAGAAGACGCTTCATACGTGAATCCTTGGCCTCATCCAAAGCACACTTTCCACTGTCACTTCTAAATAATGGATCAGCTCCATTCAAAAGAAGTAACTGTGCCACCTAAAAAACAATTTTCATGTAAGGAAACTCAGATTAAGGGTATATTACTGTAACTGTGTGCCAGTATACAACTCTTAAGATTAAATATTTTTTTCAACAACACAGAATTTGGGTCTATCTGTCACACTTTTGTCAATAAAAAAAGAATTAATGTAGTTGCTATTAAATCATAATTTATGGATACTCAAAACTCTTATTTAAAAAGACTGAAAAAAAGAAAAGGAAGGAAAACGTGAAGAAAAGAAGGAAGGGAGGAGAGAGAGGAAAGGAAGAAGGAAGGTGAGAAGGTAGGCAGGCAGAGAAGAGGTTGGGGCAGAAATTTCTGTGGGTCAGCTGCTAGTGAAATGAAGCTAGCAAATATACCAAGAATTAGCATTGAGTTCTGTAGTAGTAAATGCAATTTGAACAGGTTCCAGGAGATAGTTAACATTTTCCCATCTATATCTGGGTTGCTGTTGCCTCTCTTCTGACTGTGAAGGAAAAATTAGTCAATCCTTAGTTGGTTACTACTCCTCAAGTAACATACTCTATGCAGTATCCCTGCCCACCCCACCCCCAACACACTGCTGCCCCAGAGAAAAATGACCTCTCCCTCCTCTCATGTATGCATTTTATCATACTGCCAAATACACTCTGTATTATACATGTACTTATTTATACCTCTTATATATCTGTTTCTCTCACTGTATTCTAAGTTTCTTGAGGGTGGCACTATGTTTTTTTTTTTTAATTAACTTAAAATTTTTGAAAAGGAAATTAATGAATATGGTTCAAAATACAGAAGGCTCAGAAAAGTATCCAAGACAAAATAAGTTTCCCACTTCTACCCCGTCCTCTACTTATCTATTGTTTCCTGAATGAGCAGGAAGTTTGTTCTGAACTTCTCCAAGCACTCGTCTAATCCAGTAAGTATGTATGTATGTATACATCATATATATGTGTGTGTGTATTTTACACAAGTGGCCATATATTATACATACTGTACTTTGCCTTCTTTCTCCCACTGTCTCAACAATAGTCTAGGGCGGCGCCTGTGGCTCAGTGAGTGGGGTGCCGGCCCCCTATACCAAGGGTGGAGGGTTTGAACCCAGCTCTGGCCAATCTGCAACAAAAAATAGCTGGGCTTTGTGGTGGGTGCCTGTAGTCCCAGTCACTCGGGAAGCCGAGGCAAGAGAACTGCCTAAGCCCAGGAGTTGGAGGTTGCTGTGAGCTGTGTGACACCATGGCATTCTACTGAGGGCGATAAAGTGAGACTGTCTCTACAAAAAAAAAACCCACCAAAAAACAATAGTCTAGAGCAGCCATTCTCAACCTGTGGGTTGCGACCCCTTTGTAACACTGAAAATACATCCTGCATATCAGGTATTTACATTACGATTCCTAACAGTAGCAAAATTATAGTTATGAAGTAGCAACAAAAATAATTTTATGGTTGGGGGTCACCACAACATGGCATTAGGAGGCATTAGGAAGGTTGAGAACCACTGGTCTAGAGATTATTCCATATCAGTGTAGAATGCACTTCCTCATCTTTTTCAGCAGCTGATTGATGGTTTCCTAAAAGAATGTATTATAATTTAACTTTATTAATGAATGTTTAACTTGCCTCAAAGCTTTTGCTATAGATATATCTCATAATTGTCTTTATATTCTCAGTGACTATCTTAGTATTTGGCATAAAGTAAACATTTAAAAGTGTTGTTTAATAAAGAATGAATATAGCCAGGGAGGATGTGGGGAGTAGCCTTTAAGTAACATTACACTAAAAGAAGCCTAAATTACCATATTAGCGTCTGGAATAAAAGGAAGGACCTGAATTTCTGTATATTGTATGTACCTAAAAGTTAAAAATATATACATATTTGCTTTTTTAAGAAAGCATCCTAGCCTATTAAAATAGTTTGAATCCTTTTCTCTCACCTCTAATATTAGATAGCCTTCAAAGTTTTGTGCTATTCACAACACATACCCTTTCTCTACCTTCCTATAATAAAATGACTATCATAAATGTATATTATGTCATACTTTTAAATAAGTTATAGATCTCTCTTCTGAGATAATAAATAGGTGGTCTGGAAGCCTGACCCCCATGGAGTCCAGATTTGTAGGCATTTTCTCAAGAGGTGTGGACAGGGCGTAAGCTATTGCAGGTCTGTGCTGATTCTGTGGCACAGGGGTAAGGAGAAAACGGTGGACTGAAGGAACTATACGGGGAAAGGGAAAGGTGGTGTCCCCTAGCACAGAGCAGCAACAGCAGCAGCGAGAACAATAGAGTTCACGCCCCTGGGGAGATCTTGGGAGGATACTCCCTATCTCTCTGGGCAACCAGAGAAAGCCGGGCATCTTCTTCAAGAAGATGCAGACACTGACAGAATAGATTTGGGACAGTAACACAGACTCCGTGAGCAAAGGGTATGCCTGAGGCAGTACCAGCCTGGGCAGAGTGCAGTGGAATGGAGAATTGAAGACCTGTGTACAGAGACTGCAGACTCCCAGGGTGGGGCTGACCCAGAGGACTACTTTAGGTAGCCTAAGAAACACCCAGCCCTCAGGTGATCATAGGTGAGACAAAGGCAGCCAGGCCAAGCCTGGAAGTCCAAGGCGAGTGTGAGCCACACTCGCCCCAACACAGACTACAGGGGAAACAGAAACACCAACTCTGAGCAGCGGCATAGACCGGGGCTGAGCCGCAGTTTCTGTGAACTAAAACAGTGCCTAGTCTGCAGGGGAATATAGCCAGGACACAATCACAAATTCTGCACAAAGATGTGTCAGCAACATCAATCAGGGGTGGGGCTGGAACCGAGTAAACCGTCCCAGCTTCCATTACCCACCCGATGTTGTCAGGCCTCAGCTTCCCCTGCTAGATGGTGGCAGAGTGTGGAGGCCTGGCCAAGGAGACATAAGATCTCTCTGTGACTCAGGCAGGCTCAAATCCCTGAAGCATCTGCTAATTGGAGAGAATTAGGTCATAGCCCTGCGGAGTTACTAATGACTGGGTGTGATAGAGGTGCAAGGTGGGGAAGGAGGCATCAACCTTCCCAGACTAATTCATTTTACTGGGGGGAGGAGGTGCTTCTGACTCCAGGAGCACCAGAAAGAGTCATGCTTGAGCTGCTAGCAGACCCCTGCTATCTAGTTGCCAGATACCTTTTGAACTCCCTCACTTGAGACCAGGTGCTGTCTAGGACAATTGATTCAGATCTCTTGGACTGGACCAATCACCCAAGGACTGTCCAAAGTGGTACCCTAGGTGTGTGGTGTGGAAAGGTCTGATTTTCCTTTTCCAGTTGTTGCCTGTGGGGGGTGGGGTAACTCATTGCTAGTATTTCTCCACAGCTGAGACTTCAACCCAGAGTAATTAATTTACTAGGGTGGGACAGAAACCAGTTGAAAACAAGACAGAGCCACTTAGCCCCACTACACCAAGTAAGTCTCCAGTGTCTCAGGCTGTTCTTTGCAAAGCTCTAGGGGAAAAGGTACAGACACCAGTCCCAGCTCTTGGGTAAAAGGCTCTTTAATCACTACTCCAGGAGCCCCCCAACCCAACTTCACCTTATCTGCTTATCTAGCCAAATGTTGTAAAATAATCACGGGGCGGAATCAGTGGAAAAACTCCAGTAACATGAATAACTAGAGTAGATCAACTCCCCCAAGGAACAATACGGTGGATACAACTGAAGATCCCATTTATAGACAATAGGCTGAGATGTCAGAAGTGGAATTCAGAGTTCAGATTGCAAATAAGATTAACAGAATGGAGGTAAAGCTGGAATTAGAAATTCAAGGATCAATTCCAAAGCTGTCTCAAGAATTCAAGGAATTCAAAGACAAAATCACCAAAGATTTTGACACACTGAGACAGGAAATTGCAGCCCTCAAAGATCTGAGAAATACAGTAGAATCCCTCAGTAACAGAATGGAGCAAGCAGAAGAAAAGATTTATGACACTGAAGACAAAGCTTTTGAACACTCCCAAGCACTCAAACAGGAAGAGAAATGGAGAGCAAAACTGGATCATTCTCTCACAGAGCTTTGGGATAATTCGAAGAAAACTAGTATTTGCTGTATAGGAATTCCTGTATGCGACGAAGTTGCTTCGCAAAGCACAGAGGCCTTTTTGATGAGATTATGAAGGAGAACTTTTCAGACACACCAAGAGATTCTGAAATTCAGATAGCAGTTTCAGAAACCCAGCATGACTCAACCCGAATAAGACAACTCCCAGACACATCATAATTAATAACACTGAAGTTAATATGAAGGAGAAAATTCTAAAGTTAATATGAAGGGAAAATTTCTGAAAGCAGCCAGATGGAAGAAAACCATAACCTACAAGGGGAAGAATATTAGAATGACTGCAGATCTCTCTGCTGAAACCTTTCAAACTAGAAGAGGGTGGTCATCGACTTTTAATCTCCTAAAACAAAATACTTTCAACCCAGGATCCTGTATCCAGCGAAATTGAGTTTCATTTACGATGGAGAAATTAAATACTTTAATGACATTCACATGTTGAAGAAATTTGCCGTTACTAAACCAGCTCTCCAGGACATTCTCAGACCTATCCTCCATAATGACCAGCACACTCCACCATCACAAAAGTAAACTCACTCAGAAACTTTTGATCAAATTCCAACTTCTACGGTGGCAAAAGGATTAAAAATGTCCACTGGACTTTTTAAAAACTTGATACCAAAAATTCCACCAGGCTTATCAATATTCTCAATTACTGTGAATGGCTTAAATTGTCCTCTAAAAAGGCACAGGTTGGCTGACTGAATACAAAAATTCAGGCCAGTTATCTGCTGCATATAAGAATCTCATCTTACCTTAAAAGATAAATGTAGACTCAGGGTGAAGGGATGGTCATCTATATTTCAGGAAAATGGAAATCAGAAAAAAGCAGGTGTCGCAAATTTATTCACAGATAGAATAAGCTTTAAAACAACAAAAGTAAGGAAAGATAAGGATGGTGACTTCATATTTGTTAAGGGTAATACTCAACATGATGAGATTTCAATTCTTAAAATTTATGCACCCAACCAGAATGTGTCTCAATTTACAAGAGAGACTCTAATAGACATAAGAAACTTGATTTCCTCCAGCTCCATAACATTGGAGATTTTAACACTCCTTTGGCAGTGTGGATAGATCCTCCAATGAGAAGCTAAGCAAAGAAATTTTAGATTTAAATTTAACCATTCAACTTTTGGATTTAACAGACATCTACAGAACATTTCATCCTAACAAAACTGAACACACATTCTTCTCATTAGCCCACGGAACATACTGCAAAATCGATCACATCTTAGGTCACAAGTCTAACCTCAGCAAATTTAAAAGAATAGAAATTATTCCTTGCATCTTCTCAGACCACTGTGGAAGAAAAGCTGAACTCAGTAACAACAGGAATCTGCATACACATACAAAATCATGGAAGCTAAATAACCTTATGCTGAATGATAGCTGGGTGAGATGAGATTAAGAAGGAAATTACCAAATTTTTGGAACAAAACGATAATGAAAATATGAATTATCAGAACCTGTGGGATACTGCAAAGGCAGTCCTAAGAGAGAAATTTATAGCACTGCAAGCCTTCCTTAAGAGAACGGAAAGAGAGCGCAGAGCGGTTTGATCGGTTGTTGGGGAAGCATCCTTTCTTTGCTTGGCGACTGCGGGTCTTCATTGAGTACCAGAAGCAGTGCGGCGCTCTGAGAAGTGGCCTAAAATTTCGGCGTTGGGTAAAAGAAAATGGCTCGAACCAAGCAGACCGCTTGTAAATCCACTGGTGGGAAAGCCCCCCGCAAACAGCTGGCCACCAAAGCTGCCAGGTAAAGCGCTCCCTCTACCGGCGGGGTGAAGAAACCTCATAGCTACAGGCCCGGCACCGTGGCACTTAGAGAGATTTGTGGTTATCAGAAATCGACTGAGCTGCTTATTTGGAAGCTGCCTTTCCAGCGGTTGGTGAGGGAGATCGCCCAGGATTTCAAAACCGACTTGAGGTTTCAGAGTGTGGCCATTGGTGCGCTTCAGGAGGCTAGTGAAGCATACCTGGTGGGTTTGTTTGAAGATACTAATCTGTGTGCCATCCACGCTAAGAGAGTAACCATCATGCCCAAAGACATCCAGTTGGCTCGCCGGATACGGGGAGAGAGAGCTTAAGGGAAGGCAGCTTTTATGGTGTTTTGTAGTAAATTCTGTAAAATAATTTGGTTTAGTTTGTGACTTTTTTTGTAAGAAATTGTTTATAATATGTTGCATTTGTACTTAAGTCATTCCATCTTTCACTCAGGATGAATGCGAAAAGTGACTGTTCACAGACCTCAGTGATGTGAGCATTGTTGCTCAGGAGTGACAAGTTGCTAATATGCAGAAGGGATGGGTGATA
>CAUYRH010014211.1:0-21432 GCA_963574655.1 Perodicticus potto
CACGGTGAAGGCCAAGCTCGGGTCTGCGTGCCCCCCCCCCCGGGGGCGGGGGGGGGGGCCGGCCCGCCCGGGCCCCCCCCCCCCCCCCCCCCCCCCCCCCCCCCCCCCCCCCCCCCCCGCCCCCGCCCCCCGGGCCCGCCCCCCCCCCCCCCCCCCCCAAACCCCTCAGGCAATACTCCTGAGATCCACAGGGTGGCAGAAGTGAGTCCCGTGCACAGAGGTAAGAGGTCTCGTCACCTCTCCTCAGAGGTTGCTGCAGGAAGCCCTCCCTGGGCTGAGGGATGCAGGGAGCTGCAGGGCAGGAAGGGAAGACAGGCAGTGCAGGAACAGGGCCACCCTGTGCAAAGGCACGCAGGTGGCAGAGAGGGGAGGGAGAAACAGGTGTTTCAGGGGCTACACTGCAACACCTCGGTCCTGCTCCATCCCCCAGCTACAGGAATGCAGCCCCTTGGGGATTAAGACCATCCCCTTTCCCTACATGGCAATGTTGGATGGCCGATGGACACAGCGACAAAGGCTGACCCTACACTCCAACTCCAGGGTGTTCTGACAGCCCCTCACCCTGCGGAGCCCTCTGCCCCGCCCTCTCCCCTCCTCCCAGGTGGTGATCCCAGCACCTACTGAGCTAATCTGCATCTCCTGGGAACTCAACCTGCAGCAAATTGCGAGTCACTTGGCAGCACCTGGGAAATATTTTTAAACAGTGGTGAGCAAAAGAGCCCACTCAGTCCTCAGGCTTCTGGAATACATATAGGGATTAATGAGCAGTGACTGATCCCAGGCTAAGAAATGGAGCTTCAGACACTATTTTATACCCCCTTTTCTGAGGTCCCTTATCTCTCCCTCCGCCCAGTGAGGACATACATTGTTTGATTTCAAGCCACAGAAAATGTCTGAAGGGAAGCTAGAAACTCAGAGATCTACCCCAGACAGGGGGACCTAGAGAGACGTCACCTATCCCAGGTCACACATATGGAGGAGCCACATTTCCAACCACTCTGTCTGAACCCCAACTTGCACCCTTTCCACTCTGCTATCTCAGCACTGGATTTTGAAAATTACAAAGTTCTGTGGCAGGCTGAATGTATCCCTCTTCCCAAGATGTCCAGATCCTAATTCTAGAACCTGAGAATATGACCTTGTAGTTACTTCCTCAGGCGGGAGACTTTGCAGATGTGATCAAATTAAAGCTCTCGAGATGGGAGCATTACCCTGGTGGACCCTAAATGTGACCACAAGGACCCCTGTAAGGAGGCAGGAGAGTCCAGGGAGGGGAAGAGCTGTGAAGATGAAAGCAGTGGTCGAGACCATGAAGTGAGGAGCCAGCAACCTTCTTCTAGAACAGCGGTTCTCAACCTGTGGGTCGCGACCCCTTTGGACTGTATTAATGGTTCGTAGCATTAAGAAGGTTGAGAACCACTGTTGTAGAAGAAGCCAGAGGAGGCAGATTATCCCCTCCTGCACCCCCCACAGACACTGTCCCTGTGGATGGGGTCTGACCAGCCCAGCATCGTTCTGCAAGCCCGTGGCGAGCTTCAGAGGATGTGGCTTCTAACAGGAGTGGGTGTTTGTGCTCCACACTCACAGGGCCTCCCCAGAAGGACAAATTACCCTGGCAGGGAGCAGACACCACTTGGCGAAAAATGGCAGGTGATGGAGGAGGTGGACACCAGAACTGGACACCAACAAGACCAGGGACACAGACACAATGTGAATTGGCAGGCCAGATTGAGAGTCCTCCTGTGCTGCTCTGCACTGCAAGGGTGACCGGGCTGAGGGACACAGGGGCTCTGGGAGCAGGGAGCCAGCAGCGCCTGATCGACTAGGGAGAGGAGCCAAGTAGGCAGGGCTGGGGCCACCGTGCAGGTCCCCCCAGATGGGAGGACATCCGGGTCAGCAGGCAGGGCAGGAGCCCCCGCACACTTCCTGAATGGCTTCCCCGGGAGGCGTCTGTCTGTCTGGATCTAAGCCCTAAAAGTAAAAACTTCAGTGCACAAGTACAGGGTGAGCGAGGGCTGGCTGGGCGGAAGCCTGAGGAAAAGGCACTGGGAGGTTTGGGGTTATCTTGGTTTATGTTTTTCCCCAGTTATGTTTTTGGCACTGGGACACATGTGCATTTGTTGGAGCATTGAGTGTTTATTGTCGCCCACAGTGTGGTCTACAGGATAGTAGCTGGGGACACTCAAGTGATGTTCCTGGGTGGCAGGTGGTTTCAATCCAAGCT
Source organism: Perodicticus potto (assembly GCA_963574655.1). Lineage (NCBI taxonomy): Eukaryota > Metazoa > Chordata > Mammalia > Primates > Lorisidae > Perodicticus > Perodicticus potto. Next base: position 2,225 of record CAUYRH010014211.1, read on the forward strand.
GGATTTGTCCCGAGGGCTGTGCTCTTTCCTCCTCACTGCACTGCCACACTCCTAGGCGAACCAGCGGGCGGGCAAGGGGAAGATGGTAGATTCTATAAGAAGGTGTCTGCCCACATACAAAAGGCCCTTCTCCCAGGAAGAGCCTTTCTAACAATGGCAAGCTTATGGAGGGAGGAAGCTGGGCACTGACCTAGATCCTGACTTCTAGGGGCACAGGACAGCCAAGAGTGCTGCTTTTCTTATCTCAAGCAGAAGTGACCACAGACAGCCACCCTGACCCCAGGGGTCTGTCTCTCTGACCAAGGCGTGAGAAGATTCTCACCTGCTCCCCCCACCCAAGGGTTTGCAGAGTCCCTCTAAGCCTTAGAGTCTAAGGACTCCTGAAATAGATTATGTGAAAAATATGGGAGAAGGGGGTCCTGGTGGCCTTGCGTCCAAGCCTCAATCTACCTCCAGTGCCCAGGAAATGCGAGGCCCGACTGCTGAGCGCTCTTGAGCTGAGCTACACACTCCACCCCAAAGCTGCAGAATTGAAGGAAGAGACACAGGTAGGTACCAGGGCAAGCAGCAGAGGTCTGACTCTGAAGTAGGCAGGAGGGGCCAGAGTGCCAGCTGTGCCTGGCCCCCAACGGGGACTAAGGGAAGCCCGGGGTGACCCCATCTTGAGATTAAGCACAGCTAGACATACATTTGACACCTGGGGAAACTGAGGCCAGGAGAAATGAAGGTCCAAAGTCATCCAGCACTGAGCTGGGCCTAAGGCCTGTGCCATTGGCCTTGGGAACAAGAGGAAAACCAGGGTGCTGAGAAGGAAACCACAAGCGACCCTCGTGGTGGCCCAGAGAAAGTCTCCCTGCCCAGCCACGCACAGGTGTTGGGCCCTTTGCTGGATCCAGCTACAGATTAATAGTCCCCAGGACACTGCTCTCAATTTAGGGAAGGGAAGGAAGGGCTTTCCTTCCTGAACCCTGAAAAACATAACAATCCAGATGTTAAAGTCAGAATAACTTCCTCTGAGAAGAAGCAGCGTTTTTAAGAGGCACAAGAAGGACCAAGGATAGGCAAGCTGCTCTTCATGGGCCCTGGCGGAGGGCCAGCAGGCCTGGGAGCAGCCAGCTCCCTACGGCAGACACACTCCAGGAAAGACATGGCTCCCTGGTTTCTGCATACGCTCCCCCCCAGCACCAGCAAGGGCTTCTATGTGTCCACACTAGGACCGGTTCAAGTTGAAGGTTTCCAGGCCAGCATCCACACTGCCTGGCCACAGCAGACTCTGGGCTGGGGAGAGCATCCGGCTGCTCTGGCCCCGGAGTCCTGAAGGCCAGTTATGTCTAGGCAGTTCCTGGAACCCCAAAGTCAGCAGGCCTGGGTGGATCTGCAGGGTTTGCATTCTAAACGATGCCACCAGGGGTTCCAATGCCGTGTCTGGGATCAGGGACCTCCCTCCTGCACTCAAGGCTTCTGCGGGGCTGTCACACCCTAGCCTGGATAAACCCCAGGACAGGGGAATTCCCACCTTGTGGGAACACAGATTCCCAAAGCACAGCTGCTTTCTGACCCGTGAGACCCTGGTGGAAGCGGGGGAGCTCATGCCTGCCTGGCTAAGTGGGAGCCCCGGCAGAGAGCCTGGGACTCCTGTCCAACTACCCCAGCAATTCTCAGCAAGTGGGATTCTCCCTCCCCTTACCCAAGGAGCGCTCTGAGTACAGTGATCCAGATTTCCTACCCTCAGTCTGAGCAGGAAGGAGTGATAAGTGATAAAGTCCTGCTGGAGTTGCTAGGCCAACTTAAGCCCAGGCAGTGGACAGCAGGCTTCATTCAAGAGGTCCCTAGACACCTAACAGCATCCTATTACTGGACACAGAGGCAGGAAGGGGCCTCAGGCACCAAAGCAAATGTCTCTAACAAGGAAGAGCCTGGAACAGTTTGGGGGCACTCCAGGTTCATCAGGAAATTCAGTACCTTAAATGACCCTTTCATCTCCATCCTGGCCCAGCTCTGCTGAATTGAAATGTGACATTCTCAACTTCTTTTCAGTTTGCCAGCTTTTGAGAAACTGACCCCGAACTACTGGCATCAGTCTGAGACAACCTCCCCTTGGCCCAGCCCTGGGGACCAACCTGGGGGGGGCCCTCTGCCATCACAGTCCTTCCCTGCTCTGCTCCAGGCCTTCCTGACCTTGTGCGGCTAGGACCCCGCTCTTCCTAGCTGCCCCTGCCCTCCCAGGCATGCCCTCCATAGCTGCCTTCAGAAGGCACACTTGGTGGACGGCGGCATAAGGCCAGCTGTCCCCTAAGCTTTGTCCCAAAGCCAAGTAAAGGTCAGAGGCTGCCACTGAATGTCTCACCTATTTGGATGGTACTGTAATGTGAACAAAGAACAGCTTCTCTGAGAACCAGACCCAAGGGAACACTTAGGGCCACGCTTGAAGGCACAGCAGAGGAGCCCGCATCCCTCACGGTGACAGCACCCTCCAGAGGCCCAGGCACAGGGGCACCCCCCCAACACCACCATGCACAGCCGGGGTCAAAGAGTCTCAAAGAGCCACATGCTGGAGCTGGGCGTGGACTACATCGTTGTTCCGAGGCCCAGAGCACTGCAGGTCTGCGCCAGGGGTTAGCTCCACACTCACCAGCAAAGTGGGGCCGCCCAGACCAGGCAGTGACTGCTACAGCCCAGCCCTCCAGAAGGTGCCCATGATGGGGACACCAGTGCAGGACCCAAATGTCCTGGCCCCCCACTGGCTGTGACTTGAGGTTCCCACACCAGGACTCTGAGTGCGGAGCCAGCTCCTTGTGAAGAAGAGGGGCTGTTTTACTGCCTTCCCGCCCCCACCTCAGCGAGGAAAACAAACCCACGCAGGGAAGAAATGAGCAACAAAAAGCCCCCCTCAGCCCGAGCTGGAATGGAGCTCAGCTCTGCCTCCACAATCTGCAGTCACGGTGCGTCTGTCCCACTGACTCAACTACCATCCAGCTTTATTGATCCTTGACGTGGCCACACACCTTCAAATGATCCTTCCGTGCCCAAAGAAGGGGTGCGTGAAGAGCTCCAGAGAAAGACGTGAGTCAAGGCCTTTACCAACTGTGTGCCAGGGAGTTTCATACAGATGTGAAAGTGTCCAAGTCCCCAGCCACTAAGAGAAAGACCTGGGAACAGAAACCACGTCCTTCTGACTCCAAAACACCAGAACCAGTGGCAACATGTAAAGGAGCCGCAGACACTGGGCATGCTGGTCTCAGGACCGGGTCTGTGACAGAGGGTGCGAGGTTTGAATAGTAGGACAGAGGCTGTCCACGGAGGGGGGTGGGAGGGCGGAAGTGGAGGGAGGAAGGGGGTGAGGGGAGTGGCTGTCTCCTGCCCTCTTCCTTCCTCGGCCCCTCCGTGGCCATTCCCACAAGGAAGCCATGGGGTGAGGGTGGCCTGGAAACTGATTTCCACTCTTCCTTTAGAAGAAACACCTCCCTGAGCAGACAGCCACAGCGCTGAGCTTTTGTCTGCAGGGAGTTTTTCTGTGAATTTATGAGACACTGAAGAAATGCTGATGGCGCAGTTTTGGCCGCCCCAGCAGGCAGCCCGGCACCCTCATTAGACCGGCTTCCTGCAGGCGACAGGAGAGGGGAGGAGAGGGCCGCGGGGGCACAGGGAGGGGCCGGGGACTGCCCACAGAACCTGCACACCCACCACTGCTCCTGGGCAAGGTCATACCAGCCTGAGGACCACAGGAACCACAGAGACAGGCCGAGGGCCATCCACAGGACAGTGCGCCCCCCCCCCTCCTACGCAGCTGATTTGCTCCTTTTGCTCCACAAGCAGGACAGGAAATTCCACATGGAAGAAAACACCCTTCTGCTCTCAAGATCCCAACTTGCCTAAATTCCCTCCTGACCCACAAGTAGTCCCATTTTCTCAATCGTCCAACTTCCACGTGTTTTAATGTCTTTTTTTAAAATGTATAATAATCACCATCATTTATTGAGGGCTCGGTATGCAGTCCCAGAGTGAGGCAGGAGGCTATAGGGTCACTGCCTCCCCTCATGGGAGCAGCTCCAGGGTCAGAGAGACAGCAACTTAACCCCAGGTCACACAGCTAGTAAATTGGCCAAGGCCAGGGACCTCCAGAATCCTGTGTTTGGTAACTAACAGAGTGTGTTCCCATTAATTCCCTCATGAGGTGGAGTACACAGGGCAGGAATGACCCCATTTGGCAGATGTGGGCACTGAGACCCAGAGAGAGCTCCTCCTGGAGTTAGGTGGAGAGAAAGCCCCGTTAGAACCTAAATATCCTTGTCCGATCCCTATGTCATTTCTCCCTGACAGCTAACCTTTCTTTTGAAAGTTGGGGTAACGTGATATGGGAACTGGATCAAGCCTGGAGTAGAAGGGAAACCTTCTGGGGGAGGGCTAAGGAAACAAAGGGGCTAAACCTAAGTGGAGGACAGCAAAGAGGCAGCCGGCAATGGTCATGGAGCCCGGTCCACTCAGGCCTCCACCAGGAAGAGGGTGAGCCATAGTACTGAACATGGTGGCCATAACCTCACAAACCCAGATTGGCAGGAGCCAGGCTTCTCTCCCAGAAAGAGCCCAGAGGCTCGCTTATAGCTTCCCCAAGCCAGGCAGCTTCTGGGAACAAGCCTAATCTGTCCCAGACATCCATGACTCCTGCCTTTACTCCCCCATCACTGGCCACTCAGTGCAGTGGCTCTGTGTCACCCTGCAGGTGCACGTGTGTATATGTGTCTGTGCTCCTGCCCTGGCCTGATCCCGGCAGCACCCCACTCAACATCACGCCACCTTCTGCTAGGACCATGATGGCCACAGCTGGGCTTTGCCCACAGATTTTGACACTAAGTAATATTTCCAACACAAGTCTTGCAAATTGATTTGTAGGAAAGGTGGGTGTTGGAGAAAAATGAGAAGCTGCAGATGTTGAATTCAATACCAAATAATCTAATATGCCCAATTTCATTTTCTTTTCCTACCTTTGATGTTTGCCAGAAAATCATCGGCACTTTGGTTCGCACATATATCTCCATGCAAAACGGTGGGGCAGCTATAAATAAATGCATTATCCAGATAGATGGCTGCCGGTCGGGGTGAAACTGCAAAGAACGGTTTGTGCTCCTCCAGTGATTTACAAGCAGGAAATTCACTTATTCTCCCCTGACCCTTGGCTGTTGTCAGCTCTCGTAATTCTGGGAAATGGGGAGAGCGGGTCAGAGGAAGCACAGATGGTAGGAGGAGGGATGCCTTGGCTGGGGAATGAAAGAACACCATTTATTAGGCAGTAATGATGTCTTGGCCTCCAGAACCCTGAGGCTGCCCAGAGCCTCAGCTTGATCTGCTTCTGACTTTGAAATATCCAACCAATCCTAAACACCATGCAGGCCAGTCCCCAGCATGAAAGTTCACAAGGACAGAGCCTCACCCCACAGCCCTCCCTGCACTTTCCCCTCCTGCCCCCCAGGCAATGTCACCCCTTCTGGAGGCTGGTGGAACACATTGCCAACCATCAGCCTCTCATTAATCTCTTCTCATCTAGCCCACCCAGAGCTACCAAAGACATGGTCCTAACATGTGAATCTTGCCATGGTACGAATTCCTCTGTGGCTTTCCTTCTCCACCCTTGGCTTGACTCTAAAAATCTCCCACTATCATTCACTCTCTGATTCTTTCCTTTGTTTTTTCCACTCACACACATGCTCACCCATGAATGCACCATGAGGTTTTTAAATACAGCTGTGTCTATTCATCTATTAGCTCTCCATCCCTGGTACAGTGCCTGGGATGCTGTACAAGAGGATGACTAGAAGGACAGGGAATTGGTGGACGGATGGATATTAGTTGGATGGATGAGAGATTAAAAGGATGGTTGGGTGAATGGAAGAATGGATGATTGGGTGAATGGAAGGGTGATTGGGTGAATGGATGGGTGAATGCATGGATGCTTGGGTGAATGAATGGATAAATGGATGATAGGTGAGTGTATGGATGCCTGGGCAAATGGAAGAATGGATAATTGGGTGAATGGATGGGTGATTGGGTGAATGGATGGGTGAATGCATGGATGCTTGGGTGAATGAATGGATAAATGGATGATGGGTGAGTGTATGGATGCCCGGGCAAATGGATGGTTGGGTGGATTAACAGATGAGTAGTTGGATGGGTGGGTTGTGAGGGGGGTGAGTGGGTGGATTGACTGATGAGTAGATGAGTAGATGGCAGTGTGGGCATGGATGAGTGGGCTGGTGGGAAAGTGAGTGGGGAGCACTGTGAAAGAAGAAAGATCTATCCTGAGCTTTCAGGATTCACTTCTCTGAGACTCTGAGAAATCTGTCCAAGGACCTCCAACCGCTGGGGACGCCTACATGTCTTGTCATCCTCCCTCCTCTGAGTCCCATGACAAACCTGTTCTTCCACGTGGGCACATGAGGCCCACAATCGTGCCTTCAGGACCCACCATCCTGGCTCAGTCGCATTCCAGTGGCTGCTTAAAACCTCTCATCAAACAGAGCAGCTTTCTCCCCCAGCTTTTTCCCACACATCTGCCTTCTATAATTTAGGTCATTGATTAAAATGAACTGCCACAGCCACACCAGAGGCCTGTAGCCATGGTATAGAAAACATGTCTAAATCAAACACAGTCATCACTGCGGGCTCAGGAGCCCAGCCTGCTGTATGTCCACCTAAATGTAATCACCACCACCTCCATCACCACCACCACCCCCCAGCAGTACCATGTTTCCATTTTGTCCACAGCAACATAATTAGAAAAGTTGTCAAATGTTTTACAGAACTCACCATGCACTGTATTTAAGGGCACCAGGTCTTATGGCCCAGAATATCTTCCCAATGAAACTGAGGTTGTGAAGCTGTGACTTGTTTTCAACAAGCCCGTACAGGCCCCCAGTAATCCTGGTGTTCTTTTCAAGCTTGTTTCCTCTTAGTGTTTCTTTTGCCAGAGAATAAATGCTCACCACAGAGATGTAGGGATATAGGGGAACAGGATTACATGTTTAAAATCATACAGAACACAATTTGCTAAAACTCTCATTGTGGACCCTCAGGCCCAACTTCTGCCTCCAGGTTGTCCAAATGGCACCAAGGACACTCACACGGAGTTGCAACTCAAGCACACTCTAGCTCTGGCTCTATGGCTGCAGACATGCTGGTTCACCTGTCAAGGCCTGAGCATCCTCATCCTAAAGGGGAGGAACAGTAACCACCTCAGAGGTTCTTGTGAAAAGTGAGAAATCACGAGATCAAGCATGTGCTGGCCCTCAGACACCATGCAGTCCCAATAAGGCATCTGGGCAGTGGTCCATAGCACAGGGCACAGCTCTCCAGTCTTCTCCAGAGCACCTCCCAGGATTCTCCCCACCAGTTCTGCTCTTTGGAGCACCCTATCACCCTTCTCTCCTCAAGGCTAGATGGAGACCCCCATACAGGCAACCTCCACAATGTGCCCATCACAGGCCCACATGCTTTCATGGGCCCCAACAGCAGCTGCCCTGGAACGTGAACACAAAGTCCAACAGGCTCCCCCAGGGTCTAGATATTCTCCAAAGGATGAGGAGACACAGGACTTCTGACTTAAGGGGGCTAATTGAGCACACACACCTAATTTCACTTCCTACCAACCCTCTCCCCGCCCCCTAAAAAAAACACAGTAAGGAAACATTCTAAAAGGCATAAATCCACAAGAACAAAGAAAATAAGAGGAGATCCAATACCCAAACATTGTAAAAGGTGGAAAGCAAATTAGAAGAAGGAAATTCTAGGCCAGCAGGGGAGGAAGTGAAGGATCAACCCACTTGTCCTGCAAAAGCCTCCAATGTTCAGAGCTGGTCACTTCTAGACCAACCAGAGCTTCTAGAATGAGGAACGACCACACAGCTAAAACAGAAGGTCTGGCTGGAAGCTGCTTGAGAAGTGGGATCCCTGGACCCCTTGCCTTAAGATGGGAAATTTCTGACTGATGCTCACACACTAGAGACCCTTGCTGGACAAACTGAAGTTCCCTCTATAGGATTTTACCCTCATCTCTTCCCTCTCCTGCTGCCCCAACTCCTCACCCTTTTCCTTGGAGTCACTGCACACAAACCTTCACCTAACCAAGACAGTGTACATATACAAATAGTGAGTATCTAGAGAAAAAAATGAAAACATAACGGAAAAACTAAAATGAACAAGAAACCCCCTGAACCAAACAGTTCCAGATTGAGGGATTTATTGCATAACTAGCAACGTAGATGAAAACAGACCCACCCCATATCACTTAAGTTTTACACAGAAAGAAAACCAGAATCTGTAAGTTTTGGGAAGGAAAAAATAGGTCATGTACTTTGGGCTAAGACTTAAAAATGCCTTTAGCCTTCTCAGAAACACACAGGGAGCTACAAAACAAGGGAGCAATAAGATCTTTGCCGGTGGCCGCTGCCACCGACGCACGCGCGATCTTTGCTGGTCGCTGTCACCGCCCTGCGCGCACGATCTTTGCCGGCCATTCACTTGTATAAAAATTTAAAGAATTTTATTCACAAGGTAATTTCCTGTATTAAAATGAGTTAGAAAAGGAGGGGGGAAAGAGTTATTTATCAGGTGGTTGGGATATTTACCTTCATTCAGTCAAAGGAAAGTGGGAGGTGGGGAAGCCCACCAAGCACTCCTGCTACCCTAAAGCATTTCAACCTGTGGGAGTAGAAGGCCTGGAGAATGTTAAGATCATGTGGAGATTTGGGGGTTGAGACTGAGAATGGGAGAGAGAATGTGGTGAAGTATCTGTGCTCTATGTGGAAGCAAATAAGAGGAAAGCAAAGGAATGGGAGAATTTGTAAGATGTTTACTACACATAGAAGAGGTACAACTTGGTGGGATCACACTTACGGTGCATCTTACAAGGGTACAAGTGAAAATTACTAAATGTAGAATATAAATGTCTTCATATAGTGATTAAAAGGCCATGAAGGCTATGTTAAATAGTTCAGATTGTATGTAAAGTCAGCACATTGTGCCCATGATTGCACCAATGTACACAATTATGATTTAATAAAAATTAAAAAAAACCCAAAGAACTAAAAAAGAAGAAGAAAGAAAATGCAAATATAACCCACAGAAGGGAAGAAATATTTGCAAATCTTATATCTGATAAAGGTCCAGCGTACAGAATGGGTAATGAAAGCTTACAACTCAATTCAGTACTAGTAATAAATTGGAACTATTAGATTAACACCAACAAGCTCACATGAGACAAAAATTCACTGAAATTCAAGGGATGGAGAAGGGTTGGAGAGAATATTCCCACCCAGAGGGTATGTTGCAGTAAATTTAAAGAATAAATATTACACACTTCCTGGGTGAAGGACACACCTATGACTTGGACTTTACCCTTACAGAAAACACAATATATAAACCAACCATATGTACCCCCATATTAATCTGAAATTTAAATAAATAAATAAATAAATAAATAAAAATAAAATCTTTAAAGAAAAGAAAAAAAAATTTTCAGATTGTATATGAAACCAGCACATTGTACCCCTTGATTGTATTAATGTACACAGGTATGATTTAATAATAAAAAAATAAAGATTCTAGAGTTCAAAAATAAAAGAATTATATTACTGAAACTCCAAGGTAATTCAATGACTGAGAAATATTTTTCTGCCTTATTTATACAACCAACATAGGTCAAGGGAAAAGACATCAAGATAGAAGAAAGAAGTCTTAATAACAATTTTGACATTATGTAGTAAAAACTTTTCTTTATCAAGAAAACTTAATCAGATTATGATATACAAACTACTTTAGGTGTATAAGTAGTTGGTTGATATTCCCAACTCCCCTGGGGTTCATAAGTGAGTCTTCAATGTGTATCCTACTTATTTTATATCACTAGCCTCTAAATTATTATGCAATCATTTGCAGCTTAAGAGACAGTCTGTCCTTAGATAACACAGAAATAAAGAATATATAAAGATTAATACTGAAATTAATATAAATAATTTGTTAATAATAAAAGAAGCCAAAATTCAACTCATTTGCACAATTGAGTCTGCCAAATATTCTTGTTAGATTTGCTAGATTGAAAATTTCTTCTTCTCTTTCTTTGTTCCCCACACAGTTTCACAAAATAATCCTTAGATTTGGATGCTCAGGTGATGGCAGTGTCTTTAGGAGTTGGTATTTAAGTTTGATATGACCAAATTATTGGTGAAACGGATTTATATATTTCTAGGGAGTCAAACCACAACAGATCACTTTGGACTTCTTTTGGAAAGGATGTTATCAATTTCCCTAATCTAAGCAAAAATGCTAATAAAGACATGAAATGATTTCTAAAGTCATGCTGCGATTCAATCAGTAATGGAGTTTGAACTGGTACCTGGGTGCTCTAGGTACTGATTCAAGACCACATACTTATACGAGCTCTCGTCAATACAAGTGGTTTTTTGTTTGTTTGTTTGTTTGTTTTTGAGACAGAGCCTCAAGCTGTCACCCTGGATAGAGAGCCATGGCATTACAGCTCACAGCAATCTCCAATTCCTGGGCTTGAGTGAGTCTCCTGCCTCTGCCTCCCAAGTAGCTGGGACTACAGGCACCCACCACAATGCCCAGCCATTTTTTGGTTGTAGTTGTCATTGTTGTTTGCCGGGCCCGGGCTGGATTCGAACCCACCAGCTCAGGTGTACGTGGCTGGCACCTTAGCCCGTTGAACCACAGGTGCTGAGCCAGTACAAGTGTTTTTAATCTTTCTAGAATTTCTGTAAATTAAGAACAGTGGTATGTTTTTTCTTGTTGAAGAAAAATGTAACTATTTTTACATAAGGAGCTGCTTACGAATTGGAAAATGAACCCAGGTTAAAACCTAAAGAAAAAGTGCTTGTCTTAGGATTTGTATGAATTGATTGATACAGAAAACAAAAATAGCCAGGCACAGTGATGCGCCTGCTTGGGAAGCTAAGGCAGGAGGATCAGTGGAGCCTAGGAGTTCAAAGCCAGCTTGGCTGACATAAGAAGACTTTTGTCTCAAAAAAAAAAGGAAAAACACAACAACAACAATAAAGAAGTACTTTTAAAAAGAAGGTCAAAATAAGCATAAATGGGAAGAAATTAAAAAGAGAGACTACAGAATATTTCACTGCCCTCACATCTTCCCTGTTCTCCCTGTAAGAGTGTAATATTTGGCTTCTTTTCATCTTTTCTCTATGAAATCCATCCTCAATAGTGGAAAGTGGAAAAAGTAATTTGACACCAATGAGGAAAAAAAGAGAGAAAGAACAAAGAAGGAAATCACATAAAACTACCTTATGTCATTAAACAATCACAATAGAATGCAGAGCTTTGTAGTCTAAAGGTTATGGGAATATCTTCCTTCCAGTGTATTTACAATATTTATATTGTAAAAATATCTTTTTTTTTACAAAAAAAGAAAAGGAGGGAAGGAACAAAAAAAGGAACAAAGAAAGAAAAGGAGGGAGGGAAGAAGGAAGAAAAGAAAATCTGAAAGTAGAATATAACAGAAGCGGACTAATTTCCAGAGGTCAGAGCCATATGGGCTCAAAACGTGTTTAGAGGAATTCTGCACATTTCCCTGCTGCACCGCACATCCCTAGCCCTTTAAATACGTTGCTCAGTATTCTGCATTGCTGCCAGGACTGAGATATTTTTACAATATAAATATTATAAATACACTGGAAGGAAGATATTCCCATAAGCTTTAGACTATAAAGCTCTGCATTCTATTGTGACTGTTTAATGACATAAGGTAGTTTTAGTAATGTATTCAAGGTCAAGAAATGTTTCTTTTTAAAATATAAGGACATGAATCTTCCTTTGTCAAGCTCATTAACAGAAAATGATATCTTTATTATTTTTCAGTGGATTTCTAATCAATTACCATCTAATGCAAAAATAATCCCAGGAGCTAAGATTAAGTATTGTTTAAATCATGGAACCAAGACCTATAGTCAGACATGACCTCAATAATGCAAATGTATTTGTGAATAGCTGGGAAGACAAATTCATTTATAACAACAGACAGTGTCAGGAGAAGATTAAAATATATATGCACCACATAGATGAAATAATTGTAATCAGGACAGCAGAATTACCACAATTGGAGAATTTCACTGAATAGCTGAATTTCATGTATAACACAATCAAATTTTCTGCCTCTTTCAGTCTCACCGTGTTCATTTCCTGGATGTTCTGATTAATTTAAACTGTGGTTAATTGAACACTGAAATATTCGGGAAACTCTGACAGGAACAATTTGCTGTGGACAATTTTCACCTGTACTCTCAAGATTTAGGGGCCATGTGGTTAGAATGAGATAGGTGAGATGAATTATATTTTCACTAAATGTCTGTCATGAAAGTAGAGATTTTACTTGAGAGTATATAAAGCAAGGAAACTATAAAAATGCAAAGGTTAAAGCATTTGTTTAAATAGGGGAATATAAATAGTTATGAGTCTCAGTGTTCATTGGTAGAAAAAGTTTGCAAACAATTTCAAAGTTGTAATCTTGAACTAGGCTTGTAGTTATGTGCTATTTTCATACAAAGAGAATTTGTCCATTCAACTGCATGTTAAAAAACAGTCATTCTTTTTACCATGCTAAACTAGAAAATTTTCCAGGAAAATGTTTTAAGTGTATTTAAATTAGAGTTATTGTTATAAAACAACTATCCATATTTAGACATTTATAGATCCATTAATTCTTGGTTTTCAGATTTAGACAGATAGTTTAAAAACTGTGGATGCTACAACCTATACATTTCCCTACTGCACCATACATCCCTACCACTTTAACTAAATTGCTTAGTAGTTCTGCATTGTGCCAGGAGACTTCCGAGATATTTTTACAATATAAATACACTGGAATGAAGATATTCCCATAGTGTTGCTATTTAATGTTGAGGAAGTTAATGTCACAGAATGCTTTATTTCCCCAGGCAGTATCACATCTTCTCTTCTGGAGAATGTAAAAGCCAGTCACAGCTATTAATAGCTTTCTATTACTAGAGCAAAATGTTGGTAGTCATAGAATCACAACCCTTACATATTAACTGATTAAAATTATCTTAAAGATGAATTCGCACAGTTCTGAGCCTACATAATCTCCAACTTGTTGCCGCTGTTATCATTTTAATGGTGATGTAACTAATGTAAATATCAGTGATGTCAGTCCACATGCTCGCACGTGTTATCTTTTAATCCTGTGATCATGGGCCAGTGATGTTTTCCTGATTAGATTAAATCATCATTGGATACTCCATGGCATCTGAACTGTTATGGCATGGTTTGTGAAGATAATCTGAGATTTGCCAGTAATTATTAGGAAGAACATCAGCAAGAGAGGAGATAAGACACTAAAAAGTGATCTTTCTCACATTTTACAGCTGAAATAATCTTCTACAAAAGGCATGCCAATATCAAAAAGTTAGACCCAAAAGTAACATTGGTTTATCCAGGCTTATACTCTTATTTTACAGATAAGGAGCCACAGTGGTTCATTGACCACTCCAAGACCACACAGCCAGTGAGAGAATATTCTCTATGATCCCAAGCAGAAGGTGCATGACTAGAAGTGGAGGTGGTAGGAAGTAGACAAAGCAGCTTGTAAGACTCTATTAAGACTATAATAAAAGGACATAAGAAGAAGCAATGAAAAAGCAAGAATGTGCCCTTTTTTGTGCATGTCCATATAGCTGTGTAATAACCTGGCTACATAGTTGTCCCAAGTCCTGTGGTCTTTCCTTCTCCATGGCCTCTCTGGTGACTTTAAGATTATCTTTTTCTATCTCTCTTTGAGATTATTGTCATTTTGACTATTGCCCTTAGCGTAATGACAGAAGATTATTGAAAGTTAAAAATAAAGTCCTTGCTTTTTAACCCTAGAAAAAGCATTCAAATTTAAGGATGGGTCAAAAAGAGAGGTTTGCAAGTATTTTTTTAAAATTAATGTTTTAGGTATTTTACTGATCACCTTTCCTTTAACTAACCATAGTTTCAGCTGAGGAAGTTAATAAAATAGTTAGATGGATATTTCCTAATCTATTTATTTTTTCTTTTTTGTTTTGGTAGGAATTGATGAGGTCTTTGATTATCTGCTGCAGGATGGTAAGAAAACTAATAATTTGGGGGCAGGAGAACAACCCAGGGAAGGAAGTTTCACATTTGTTGAAACAAATAGAATTCTTGCAGGACTTACTGCTTTGAAACTCTTGAAAATGTACTTAGTGGTTTTGTGACTCATGGAGCATATCAAATATTGAAAAGCTGTCAGTGAACAGGATGAAAAATTATCTTTTAAATACAGTTGGAGGCACTGTAAAAACTAGCAATTCTAAACCTATTGCAAAATCTAAATTGCTCAAAAGAACTGTCATCTCAGAATGCTTATGTTTCTCTTATCAGTCAGCTAAGATGAATGGAAAGTTCGAAAGGTCTTAATATTACTGCTTTGTCCATCCATCTGTCCATGCATGCACCCAGTGGTTACTATGTGTGTGAGTTAGTATCAGGTAGTATGTTATCGAGGCACTGTAGAGCAACAGCTTGCTTACAGATTTCCTCTGACTCAGACAATTCCTGAGCTCTTGCTGCCTTTTTAATAGGATATGCTACAGAGAAGGTAATGACTAAACATGGTCTTACCAAAGCAGAGAAAAATATATATGCATTATTAAGATTCAAATGTGTCTGTTTGTAGTGCTTTATATTTTAAATTGTTTTATTTCAATGAAAATAACCCACTAATATGTTTCCTTTGTTAAAAGTTTGAATATTCCAGACAAAGCAAATACCTTCCCAAGCCTGAGTGTTTGACTTCCAGACTGAAATATATGATTTATGTGTAGTTTATGCCAATAGGCTTATATGGCATATATTATGCTGCACCCAGTTTCTTGCACTGAATACATCTGGGGGATATTTCATTCATCATTGCAGTTGACCCAAAACCTGTCTGTGGTTGGTAGGGAATGTAATCTTTGGTTGAATAGTCATAGTCACTTGTAGGGCAGAAATATAAGGTATAATAAGGCCTGATAATGTACATCTTGCTTAATAGTGAATATTGTGAGGCAATTGTGGAGGGATTGACAATTTTTGGTGATTTTCTTTCTGAATATCTGCTTCCTTCTGTTGAAAAAGTTGAAAATTTAACTTAGACAAAAGTCTGAACACTGTTGGCCTGAAATGGAAGGTTGAGAGTACAATTCTCCTAGTAGAGTTGTTACAATCATTAGGAAAAATACCATATGGACTTTATAGTGACTAACAAATTGGGTTAGGACAAGTAATGAGGATCCACTGGCTGTGAACTGTAAGGTGGATACACCATATTCTCTCTCTCTGTGGGCTAGAATGACTTTCACAGATGATCAGCTCTATAACTGAGGTCAACTTTCTGCATGTTAGAACAAGCACCTCTATAAAAGGGAGACCATTTGAAACCCTGTAATGCTGAGTGCAAATTTATTTCCATACTTTTTCTTCTCTTTGAAGGATGATTAATCCTACTACTATTTCAATAATCTATGTTGAAATCTTAATTATTTTCTAATCAATTACTGAGAATGGAGGAAGCTAGCTGGCCTATTTCCTCTCTGTTCTTTTACCTTCTTTGCAAGCCAGTGAAAAGATGTTGATGCATAATCTCTATAGATGCCGTGATTAATTATGTCATTATAAATGGCTTGTTCTAGCTGGTCCTCCACAACCACAGGGAAAAGAAATCAATGTCATTCACAAAGAAGACTGAAGTGATTTTAACTCCTGTATCAAATGCTTCGGATAGCTGGACTTACGACAGTTGCGTTCAGTCCCAGATAAAATGTGGTCTCATTATGCAACTTCACCACCAAATCTTAGTTTCTCGGTGTTATCCAAAGCTACCCTTTCCCTTACAGATCCAAGTCCCCTCCCAAAGCCCAGGGGAGTGTAAACAAATCCTTTTCTCTCAGGGGTACATGAAAAGCCAAGTCATCATCCAACACAATAAAATAAGCTGGTGAAGGACAGAACCAATCAAACCTCTTTGATTCTGAGACTTAGGAAAAGCACTTAGGAAACCTCATAGTCTGCCCATCAGAGGGGGAAAAAGGCTCCAATTAAATGGGAAGAGTACTCATTTTAAGCACTCTAAAATGTTAAGATTTAAGAAATACAGTGCTTAACGTTCTGTAGAGCTACAACAAAGAATATGCTAACCTTAGAATTTACACGCCAAGCTTCTGCCAAGCCATTTCATAATGTACTTTAAAAAAATTTCATGCTTTCTCACAAAAAAGCGCCCCTCCCTCCCCTGCTGTTGACCTGCATGTTCACAGGCACATGAATTGCATACTTTTGAAGTTCCAGTGAGGCTGCTAGCTTGAAGGTGAAGCTCTTGCCAATAATATTGCTGCACCCGATGCTAAGAACCATTGCTGCTGAGTGGCTTATTTTCTATCTTGATAGTTTCTCTCCATGACTTTGGCTGAGTAGGCCACTGTTTTGTCAGGCCAGTTTCTTCATATGTGTTGTCTGTGCTTTGGAAAGTGAAATTAACTGCCCCACCGGTTCCATTTCTATTATCTTTACCTGTACAAAAGAACTCCCTCTCTTTAATAAATCATTATGCCCTTACATTCCTTCCATTAAAACCTATCATTAGGAGTTCAGTTAAGCTATTGGTTCTGACATTTTATTATGTATACATTTTTACTTTTTACATGGCTACAGAAATATATTGCTATTACCAATATATTGCTATCCTTCCAAAATGTTATAAATAGCATAACTAGACTACTGTCTACTGGAGTAAAATAATATAAGCAGAAATTCAGAGATGAAAAAGGGAAAAAAAGGGAAGGAAAAAGAGGGAAAGAAAGGAAGTTTTAAGAATAGCTTAGGACAGCAGTAAAAAATGCAATTGCCATAATTGTATCAGGATTATAAACTTGACAGATAAAATAGGTTTTACAAGACCTCTTTATTTTATATGTTCAGAGGAATTACACAGAAAAATTTTAAAAATCTGTCTTGAATCCCATAACTGGATTAATAGTAGTGGAGAATGGTCCTGCTGTTAATTCAGCCAGAGATCTTGCAATTTTACATGTTGAACATAAGATGTTACATTTAAAAACTCATCTGTGGGACATACATGGTTGATATATTTTAAAACTTTTGTTTTGAGTTTTTAAAACTCAAACTGTATGGGTAATGGTGTCCCAAAGATATAATTATAATACAAGATTAGAATAGCACTCAAAGTTCTATTTATGTCGATTGCATAAATGATACACTTTAAAAACATTTATGAATATGTATTACCATTATGAATGGTGTCTTAGATCTCTAATGAATATTTTTGTGTGTATGCCTATGTGTGTAAGTACAGGAATTCCTTTGAGGAAGAATGGAGCAAATGAATTCAGATACAATCAGAATATCTCAAACCCTTTGTCTATTTCTGGCATCTGCTTTGACCAGAATAGCTTTCTGAAGTTTAGAAGTGTTTGCTTTCTTTCTCAGGGGCAGGGTAATTTTTTTATTTATTGCAATTCATCTTTCTACCTATAGATCTGCTTGTGTTCAAAGAAGCAATAAATAGTACCTCTTCACCCTCACAGTTCATGTACAAAATGAGAAATAAAATAGAAGAGCCCGATAAGGGAGGGAAAGCAGCTAGAAATATGACAGCTAGTAAAACTCTATGTTCATGGAAGGAAACAGGAGGAGTTCGGGGAAAGCATGACCACTTTTTCTGTATATAATGACCTTCTTCTATGTCCCAGGCACCATGCAAGGCACTGAAAATGCAACAAGAAGAAAAACACAGTCCTTGTGCATTAAGAGCTCATAGGCAAGTGGATAAATTAGATTTGTAATAAATATTTATGTTATTATGAATTAAGTGCTATAATAGAGACATGCAAAAAAAATTAGGATAATAAGATCTAGAATGTTGAAGTGTACCTGGAAATAATAATGTGTACACTGGGGAATGGACAGGGTCTTTTGAGATATTCAGCCTTATTTTTGAGTCTCCAAAGCCTGGGCATTTTCTGATGCTGGTGGACAGTATTATCTATGCTTGCTTCAGTTTGGAATGTGTATCTAGGTTCTTGCTTAAAAATAGAAAGAGTTTAATATATAATGAATGACTGATAGCTTGAGTTCCAACCAGTTTCTAAGTAGCAATGAGGTAGGTGTGCCTGTATCTCAAGCCCTGTAGGGCGCTGGCCACATACACCCAGGCTGGTGGGTTTGAACTCAGCTCAGGCCAGCTAAAACAACAATGACAACTGCAACAATAACAACAAAAATAGCCAGGCATTGTTGCAGGTGCCTGAAGTTGCAGCTACATGGGAAGCTGAGGTAAGAGAATCACTTAAGCCCAAGAGTTTGAGGTTGCTGTGAGCTATGCCACCACAGCACTCTACCGAGGGCAACTTAGTGAGACTCTGTCTCAAAACAAAAAAGAAAATTAAAAAAATAATAATTAATTAATTTAAAAAAAAAGTAGCAGTGAGGAAAGAGTATCATCAATTCAGTATTCTGAAGAAGGACTCCACAGTGTAACAATCAATTCAACCAGTTCCTTTTGGTTAGATCTTAATTTGCTCTTTGGCATTGAAACTAAGCATTAGTTTCAGCATCCTTAAATACACCTTACTCCTGATATACTATGTACTATATTCTTTCACATGTTCTTTGTAGTTAGACTGTAAGCTTGCCAGAACTCAAAATTAATATTTTTAGAATTCTGTTCAGCATTGTGGTGCCTGGCATGTTGTATGAACCCATATATTTTGAAAACAACCTAGAGATTAATTAACTGGAAAGAGCCCATTTGAATAAGCAACAAGTACCATAATTGAAGTAAGAAGGAGAGCTTCCTCTGGGATCTAAAGAATTTTTTGACACCAAGTTGTCTTTTCCCAGGCTGCCCAGTGTCTATTGTAGTTTAAGAAAATAAAGAAAGGAGGGAATCACCTATTTTATGGGCTTTCAGACAATTCCTTCTGAGGGTCCTGTGGGGTGAGCATCCAAAATCCTGACTGGTAGCCTCAGCATCAGTTTTTCCAGTGTGTGAAGTACTGATTTGGGGCTATGAAGATACATTTGCCTACCAAGTTAGCTTATAAAAAGTTATTTAACCTTCTAAGTAGTTAAAATACCATTTATTTCTAATGATATAGTTTTCTATTACT
>CAUYRH010014212.1:0-13583 GCA_963574655.1 Perodicticus potto
TACAGGCGCCCGCCACAACGCCTGGCCATTTTTTGGTTGCAGCCGTCATTGTTGTTTGGTGGGCCCGGGCTGGATTCGAACCCACCAGCTCAGGTGTACGTGGCTGGCGCCTTAGCCCGTTGAGCCACAGGCGCTGAGCCAGGTATACATGTTTTTATAGCTTGGGGACATTCTCAGCCCTTAGGCACTCATTTGTTCATTCTCTGAGTTAGTTTACCTTATGTGCACGGAATAAACCCTGGAGCCAGGTGACCTAGATCGAACCCCAGCCCCACCACTGTGTGACCTCATTTTAGGCATGTAATGGCTCTGTGCCTCAGTTTCCTTATTTATTCCTATCTCAAAAGGATGTTGAGAATATTAAAATGAATTAATGCATATTAGGAGCTTATTGAATGAGTGTTCAATAAATATCAGCAATTGTTCTGGTTATTACTCAGTCATTCATCAACATGTGCTCAGCAGACTTTCTCTTTTAGGTAGTAAGGCCAGTCTCTGTCCTTGAAGAACTCGTGATTTAGTTCTTCAAAACTAAAGGTGGAAGATGGAAGCAAAAGCAATAATGCTACAAGGTATGTGACAGCATGGGTTAACCAGTGCCAGCCTGAAGGGGACGGATGTCTGGGGCAGGGACCAGGGCTTCCTTCCATTTTCCTGACTCCTCCATGGAGGTTAACACTGTGGCATGCACAGGAGGGCTTCTAATGCTCATGGCAAAGATATGAGCCCCACTAAGCTGCTTTTGCACCCTTTACCTGCACTGGCCCAGCCTGACTTTCCCAAAAGGGGGTTTGTTCATCTCACCCTATTATTACTGCAGCCTCCTACATGGCATCCTTGCCCCAGACTCTCGATCCCCATCTGCCAGTCACACTGCAGTCAGGGTCTTCATTCTAAAACAGAGCAATGCTCAACCCTGCTCAAAAAAGTGTGGCATGGCTCTCCATAAGCTATAAAAGAAAGTCCATACACCTTGTCCTTATTCTGGCATTTAAAGCCTTTCAGGAACTTTGCCTGCTTGCTTCTCTCATTGTCCCTACCAGCCAATCCTTCCCCATACACATTCTATGTTCTCATCACCTCAGTACATTCTGTTCCCTGAATGTGCTACCTTCTATTTCACGATTGCAGATCTTTGCACAGCCTGTTAACTGGACAGGAAGTCTTCTTTCTTACCTCATCTGGTATAGAATTCCTCTAAGAACCCAAATGTCCCCTCCTCTGTGAAGGCTTCTTCAGCAGCATGCCTCAATCCCCTGGACCCTCACAGTCGTTTTACATCCACTGAAGGACCCTTGCCGTAATACAGTTATGGCACACTTTACACTACACTGGACTGGCTGTTTTACATGTGTGTTTCCCCTGTTCAATGTTAAGTATCATGAGGGCAGGGATAACATCTGTATTCTTATTCTTTACCATAAGGCGGGAAAAGCAGTAGGTGTGAACAAATCTTTACTCAACAAATGCCTGCATGGATGGAGCTGGAACATATTCTTCTTAGCAAAGTATCTCAAGAATGGAAGAAAAAGTATCCAATGTACTCAACCCTAATATGAAGCTAATTTATAGCTTTCATATGAAGGCTAAAACCCAATTATAGCACAAGAATATGGGGAAAAGGGCAAGGGAGGGGAGAGGGAAGAATGGGTGGAGGGAGGGCGATTGCTGGGATCACACCTACGGTGCATCTTAGAAGGATACAGGTGAAACTTATTAAATTCAGAATACCAATGTCTACATATAGTGAGTAAGGAAATGCCATGAAGGCTATGTTAAACAGTTCGATGAAAATATTTCAGATTGTATACAAAGTCAGCACATTGTGCCCCATGATTGCACTAATGTACACAATTATGATTTAATAAAAATTTTTAAAAAAGAATCAACCATCTTGTCAGCACATGCTCCTTGATGTAGATCTAGGGTGTTGCCATGTTTGCCTGTTTAGAATGGCTTTCAAGGCCCTATGTGTATCATTGTTCCTTGAAATAAGAAAGAGCATGGAGGAGCAAAGGTCAGGGGCCACAGCTAGCTTTTCAGATCACCATGGACTACAGCATCAGAAAGTTGTTTCTGTCACCTAGAGGTCAGAAAACTGCAGGAAACCATTGCTAGTAGCATGAGTGTCCCATGGCCCCAAGATGATTGATTATCTTAGCAAGGAATTTAGTAGGGTACTGTGAGAACTTGCATCTGATGAAGATACTGGTCTGCTCTCTGTGCCAGAGGAAAAAAATATGGCTTCTAGTTCCCTTCTCTCTTCCAAATTTTGTCAAGAGTTTGCATTGGCAAGGGAGCCTGGGAAATATTGTCTTGAGGCTTCTCGTTCCTGAAATCCAAAGAAAGAGGGGAGGAGGTGTGGGAATGTTGTGGTGTGCAAACAGACAATATGTGGTGCATTTTTGAAAAATTTGTTAAAGTTGAGGGATTTGTCTCCCTTTTCCTCCTTCCAGGCTGAAGTTGTGGACTGCAGAAGTCTCTACTGTCACTCTGCAAAGTGAGGCATCAGCTGCTGAGGCAAGCAACAATGGTTTGTGTTATGGAATTCTCTTTTTCAGGCCTTAGACCCCTGGATATCAAGTGAGTCCTAGTTTGTGCTCCCCACTAAGTGCCAAGTGTCTGGATGTGTCCCTTAAAGTTCACGTGTTGGCAATTTAATCTCCAATGCAACATTGTTAAGTGGTGAGACCTTTAAGAGGCAATTGCACTAATGAATGGATTAATGTTGTTATTGTGGGCCTGTGTTCATTATTGCAAGAGTAGAGTCCTTATAAATGATGAGTTTGGCCTCCTCTCTCATTCCTTCTTGTTTATATGATGACTTATGCCATGTGGTGATACAGCAAGATGTCTCTCACCAGATGTGGCCCCTCGGTCTCGTATTTCCCAGCCTCCAGAACCATGACCCAAATAAATTTCTGTTCATTATAAATTACCCAATCTGTGGTATTCTGTTAGAGTAGCATAAAACAGACTAAGATAGAAAAATGGTACAGAGAAGTGGGGCTGTTGACATAACAAATACCTAAAAATGTGAAAGTGGCTTTGGAACTGGGTAATGAGTAGAGGCTGGAAGAATTTGGAACAGCAGATTAGGGAAAGCCTAGTTTTCCCTGAGTAGAGCATTAAGATCAATTCTGATGGGGGCTCAGAAGAAGATAAGAGCTGTAGGGAGAGCCTAAATCTTTGTAGAGATTATGGTCATGATGGGAATGTTGCTGGGAATATGGACAGGAAAGGCCATGCTAATGAAATCTCAGACATAACTGAGAAACAAGGTATTGGAAACTGGAGTAAAGGCCATACTTGTTACGTAGTTGCAAAGAACTTGGTGGAATTGTATCTGTTTCCTAGGACTTGGTGGAAAGCATAATTTAAGAGCAATGAACTAGGATATCTGGCAGAAGAAATATCTAAGCAGCAAAGTGTTCAAAGTGCTGTAAAGCATCTTTGGCTGTTTACAGTAAAAAGAGAGAAGAGAGAAATGATTTAAAAGTAAAGTTTATAATTAAAGGAGGAGAATGGAAAGATTTGTAAAACTTTTGGCTTGGCCATGTAGAGAATAAAAAACGATGTTTGGAAGAGTATACTAATGATGTGGCCAAATGACTCTTTGTTAAAAATATTAATAAAATATTAATGTGGACAGAAGGTTCTATTCTTCAAGGTAGTGGGAGAATGACCCTGTAGACATTTAAGAGATTTGGAAATAAGATTTTTTTTTTTTTTTGTAGAGACAGAGTCTCACTTAATCGCCCTCAGTAGAGCGCTGTGGTGTCACACAGCTCACAGCAACCTCCAACTCCTGGGCTTAGGTGATTCTCTTGCCTCAGCCTCCCGAGTAGCTGGGACTACAGGCCCCAGCTACAACGCCCGGCTATATTTTTCTGTTTTTCAGTTCAGCCGAGGCTGGGTTTGAACCCACCACTTCCAGCATATGGGGCTGGCGCCCTACTCGCTGAGCCACAGGCACTGCCCAGTAAGATAAAATTTTGAAGGCAAAGTTTCTAGAGAACTGCTCACTGGATCTCAGCATTCACTGCTTTGTGCCAACTCAGGATTCTCCTTCCTGAATTTTGTTGCTGTGCACCTCAGCCACCCCATCCATGGCTCGAGAAGGCCCAGATGTGGCTTGACCTACTGCCTTAGAAAGTATAAGCTGTAGACCTTGGCAGTGTCCACGTGATGCAAATTCTGTAGGCGCACAGAATATGAGAGCTATGGAGTCATGGTGGCCTCCACCTAGATATTAAAGGATGCCACAGACCACCGAGAATAGGCAGACTCTTTGTAATAGTGGCGCCATCACAGAGAGTCACCACTAGGTTAATGCCTAGTGGAGCCATGGGAATAAGGCACCTCTTGAGACCCCTGACCACTAGCCTGCAACTTCAGTCTGGGAAAGCTGCAGGCACAAGACTCCAACCTCTAAGAGCTTCTGAGTAGAATGAGCAAGCAAGGCCATAGGGTGGGGCTGTCTGAGGCCTTGAGGGCCCATTCCCACCCCAGTGTGTCCAGGAGGTGGGGCATAGAGTCAAAGAAGATTATTCTAGCTTCTTAAGTTTGAATATTATTTTCCCTCTTGGGTTTTAGACTTACTGGGGACCAGTTACCCCTTTCTTTTTTCCTACTGCTTCCTTTTAGGTTGGGAATGTCTATCCTATGCCTGTCCCACCATTGTATTTTAGAAGTAGATAATATGCTTAATTGCAGAGGCTCGTAGATGGAGGGAAATTTGTGCCTTGAGTTTTATGCATATCTGATTTAGATACGACTTTGGACTTTGAACTTTGGAGTTGATGTGGAAGAAATTAAACCCTTTTGGGGTAGTGAGATGAAATAAATGTACTTTATATGTAAGAAGGACATGAATTTGAGGGCCAGGAGTGGAAGGCTGTGGTTTGACTTTATCTCCCAAATTTCATGTGTTAGAAACTTAACTCCTAGAGCAATAGTGTTGAAGGGTGGGACCTTATAAAGGTGATTAGATCCTGAGGGATTTATCCTCATGAATGGATTAATACCATTATTGTGGGAGTGGTTACTAGATGAAAGGATGAGTTTGACCCCCTTCCCTCTCTTCTCGCCCATGTGAATCTTTCTGACAGAGAGAAGGCCCTCACAAGAGGTGGCCCTTTGATCTTAAACTTCCCAGCCTCCAGAAATGTAAGCAAAATAGGTTACAGAATAAAACAGACTCTGTTATTCTGTTGTAGCAGCACAAAATGGACTAAAATACTTGTACACACTTGTACATGAGCATGCATACACATTTCCACATCTTAGAGAGAAAATTCCCTAGTGTCACAGTGGAGGAGCCTAAAACATTCATAGATGATAGGGCCAAGGAGTCTTCAGATGAGTTGGGAAGACTTCCTAGATTCTTCCCAAATGTCACAGGCCTCAGAACCTGAGTCTACACTCACAGACATTCAGGTATGGAGCATTCTGTGTATTGAACTTGAAGAAGGATTCCAGGATTTATTTTGTATGGCACATTCGAGAGCATTTCTGTCAATAGAAAGAACATCCTCAACCTCTTGAGGGCCCTGTCCATTCAATGAATAATCAATGCACATGAGAGAACTATAATGAATGAAGCCTCACATTTCCCAAGTTGGGTTCCTGGTAGATTAATTCTCAAGTCACTGATTCTGAAGTAGAGGAATCTTCAGCCAGAGAAAATGAAGCTAAATGACCTGGATCAAGACTGGGAAGCTCATTGCACTTGTACTGCCATTATGTTCCTCTTTATCCATGGAAGCTATTATTTGTCAATAATTGTATTCTTTCCTCCTCAGGTCAGATAAGGTCTTAGAATCCTTCTCAATATTATGCCTAGACTACCTCTACTAGTCGGAGTTGGCAATTCTGTTAAAGTTTGTTTGCCATGCCTTCACAAGTGTAGCATTTCACAAAATGTGTTCCACAAAATATTAGTTCTCTGGTTTATTCACAAGAATGATGTGAGAAAAGAGTTCTATAATTGTAAAAACTTTGGAAACACTTTGTAGAAATATTTTTATTTTTATGGCAGGACTTCTAGAACCTCTAGAATGCAAATTTAGTCTATAGATCTCCCAGAGGGTCTGTAGGATACATTTTCCAAATGCATTGTTACCACAGAACTCTTTCCAAAGATCATGTAGAGAACCAAAAAAAGATTATTTGCTAAATAATAAGAGGCTTCCTTTAGGTTGCATGACAATGGGCTAGGTGGGATAAGTGATTGTATGGCTGTAATGTCTCTAGATCATAGAAACACTCCTGAATGGGCAGTTAATTTGGCTCCAGGTAGCTAGTCACTGGGTAGTTACATGTCTGGAGGTCACAGATGTGCGCCTGAGCTGGTCCCCTCAGATTATTTTTCTGAGACAAGGTCTTGCTCTGTTGCCCAGGCTGGAATGCAGTGGTATGATTATAGCTCACTGCAGCCTCAAACTTGTGGGCTCAAGTGATCCTCCTGCCTCAGCCTCCCAAGTAGCTGAGACTACAGGCATGCACCACCATGCTTGGCTAAGTTTTCTATTTTTTATATAATGGGGTCTTGTTATGTTGCTCAGGTTGGCCTCAAACTCCTGATTTCAAGAGATTCTTCTGCCTTGACCTCCCAAAGTGCTAGGATTACATACAGGCTTGAGCCACTATGCCCAGCCCAGAGCCCCTCATATTTGATTATCATACAATGTACCAGATAGAGGCCATTTTGACAAAATCAGGTATGAATAAATTGTGAGTATTCATGGAAATAATCACCAAGACTGGTATCATGAATGGTTGAAGATACCTCTGGGAGGCTGGTTTATTTATACATGATAAAGGGGTGACATTTGTACAGTTAAAGGAAGTGAGTGATGAGTAATGGTGAGTAATATGGTGGTCAATATAGAACACTCTATAGAAGAATGACTCTAGTGGGCATTGACTCAATAGGAAGGGGTATATTTCTACTGCATTCCTAAAATGCAGGGGAATCAGGTACAAATACACACACACACACACACACACACACATACACACACACACATGGGTGAAATAGGTAGATAGATATCCCTGAGCTCCTGAATGTGAAGGCAATATCCCTGCTGAGGTTAGACCTGGTTTGAAACAGCTTGCCATTTTGGTACAGTTACATGGGAATCCTGTGAGTCAGAGTTCTTGGGCTTCCAATGATAGACCTTGACTCAGAATGGTGAATGGGAATATGGTGCGACTTTTAAAGTGAAAGATGTCCCTAACTTTACTTAGATAATCATCATGCTGGATCCATATACTTTGACTTCAGGGACAAGAGACAAGAGGTCCCACAAAGTGGCCCAGGTCTGACTGGGCTAGATTCATTAATTTAAACTTATGATAATGGTTAGTCTTGTGACTTACTGTATGCAGTAATACTGGTTAAAAGTCCACCAAAGAAACAATTATGACTCCTGGTCTGCCTGCCTTAAGGTTAGTCATGGGCTGCAACAGTCAGAAGGTGGAGAGGGAGAACAGAACCCTCCTCTCTTTGTGATGTCCTTCATAATGCCCCCTCCCACATCTTACATGGATTCCTAAGGTCTCCCTCTCAGTACGTATTGGGTTGGGATGAAGACAACTTACCCTCTTTGCCCATATGACCCCAAGTGATGGTGCATATGTATAGAGGTCAACGACAGAGGATGGATTGAAATCTGAGGGGCTGAGGCTCCCAAGGAGGTATTCTTGTGTCCTAAAGTTGGAGGCGGAGATGGAGGCATAGCTTCTCCTTTGGAATGCACCATAGACAGCCTTGCCTCACTCCTATTGAAGGCTACCATCATGTAGCCTTGAACCTGGCAGTTGACCAGTGGGTACTCATGTGGGTATGGGTATGAGTGGTTTACATTGATCAAGTTAAAGAATCTGGCTTTACACCAACCATTGGCTTAGCAGCCATAGTTTCTGAGGTCATCTGTGTTGATGAAATGATAATTCCTGGTTCTCTGCGGAATGTACTGCTCTGAGAAAAAGATAGTCTGGTCCTCCCAAGTAAAATGACAAACAGTTGCTTGTTGGGCATGGCTATGTCCAACCTCAGAAAATGCTCTTCTTCCCTTCATCAAATAGCAAGCACATTGCAATTAAAAGTAGAACAGACTGTTTTATAGTTAGAGACAAAAACAGACATACATCTGTTCTATGTTTTTTTGTCGTTCTATAGAGCATATTCATTTCTTATAGAGAGTATTATTGCTGGCCTTACAATGTTGGCTCTGAAGTTACAAGCAGTGGTGTTCCAAATGACTATTCTTAGGGAATGGAAGATGTTCAATGTTGTTACATTAAATGTTTTAAGTATGACCTCTTTCTGCTCAAATAAATATAAGGAATTGGCTTATGTGACTGTGGAGGCTGGCTGGGCAGGTTTAAAATTTGTAGGACTGGTAATTGCTAAGTCGTGGAAGAAGCCCAAGTGCCCATCGACCCACGAATGGATTAATAAATTGTGGTACAGGTATACCATGGAATATTATGCAGCCTTAAAGAAAGATGGAGACTTTACCTCTTTCATGTTTACATGGATGGAACCGCAACATATTCTTCTTAGCAAAGTATCTCAAGAATGGAAGAAAAAGTATCCAATGTACTCAGCCTTAATATGAAGCTAATTTATAGCTTTCATATGAAGGCTAAAACCTAATTATAACACAAAAATATGGGGAAAAGGGCAAGGGAGGGAAGGGGAGGGGGGAGAATGGGTGGAGGGAGGGTGATTGGTGGGATCACCCCTACGGAGCATCTTAGAAGAGTACAGGTGAAACTTACTAAGTGTAGAACACCAATGTCTACATATAGTGATTATGAAAATGCCATGAAGGCTATGTTAAACAGTTGGATGAAAATATTTCAGATTGTATACGAAGTCAGCACATTGTGCCCCATGATTGCACTAATGTACACAATTATGATTTAATAAAAATTGAAAAAGTAAAATAAAATAAAATTTGTAGGGCTGACCAGCAGGCTGGAAACCATTAGGCAGGAACCAATGCTACAGTCCACAGGTAAAATTTTTTCTTCCTCAGGGAAAGCTCAGTTTTGCTCTTAAGTCCCTTCAACTGAGTAGATGAGACTCACCAAAATTACTGAGGATAATCTCTTTTATTTAAAGCCAACTAATCATAAATATTAATTTTATCTCTAAAATGCTTCTCACAGCAACACCTAGATTAGTATTTGATAAACTGTATACTATAACCTCATTAAGTTGACACATAAAACTAACCAATGACGGTCTCTCTCTTGTCATCTTTGCACCATACACATCTTAAACTAAATCTCCAAATAAAGATAATAACAAAGGCATATATCCACCAAACATGATTTAACTATCCTGCATACAACCAAAACTGCACCAACCCTTTCCCTAGAAGAGGATTCAAAGTCTTTGGATAATGTTCACTCTTCTCCTTGATATCTTGCAACTTAAATAAATACAAGTGATGTAATGTTACATATTATTAATTCATCTTATGTTAGATGATAAGGGGATAAGACAGGGAAGAAAACAAAAATATTATACACATATTCATAGCAAAATAAAGAAGAAATGCTCATAACAATTGTATTCCTTATTTCTGCAGAGTTATGTGGTCATAGCTAGGTATTTCTAACTACTTTCTTTCACTGCTATTCCATATTCCCTTTGTCTCAGTGAGCACCTCAGCAGGTTGTGGTTTTTCACCTGGTACAGTTACCCAAACCTTCATTGCTGAAGGGTCCAGATCATTAGCAATCCTGCCTGAGTTGAGTTACTTTTCCACTGACTTTAATCACAGGACATGGTAGTACCAGGGGATGCCCTAAGGGACCAGTATTCTAGACACAATTTTCCCCACCTTCAGTGTGTATCAGCAGCATATTTTCCCCTTGGTAATCAGGATCAATCACCCCTTGCGGTACAGTAACTTCCTTCTTTGCTGTTCATTTAGAGGTGTGAGGAATCCAAAGGAGCTACCCATTCCAATCTAATTTTTCTGCCACTCACATATTCCCCAGCTCTTTTATATTTTGGGTGGGAAAGAGATTGGTGGATTACTTGTAATTCTCCTACAGTTTTAAAAGAGAAAAACATAAATCATCATGCCTGATGATTGTATTATCTATTTTATGTTACATAATATAATTTAAGTGTTTTTGTTTATAATTTTTTGAGTGTGATACTTCTTGAAGCAATCTCCAGGGTGAAGTCCAATCTTCCTCTTATGAGTCTCACAGTAGAAAATGGATTTTCAATTATGAATGAGGAAATATGCAGGCCCTGGAAGCCTTTGGCAGTTAACTTGGGACAACAAGGAGAATGAAAACCAGGAAGAAAGAGTAGCCTTAAAGATTAGATGTGTGTTTTTTTTTTTTTTTGGCATCTGTGTAACCCACATGCTGTACCCAGTGATGAGGGAGCTCTGGCCTATTTGATCAGGTTCATACCCCTTAGGGTGTCTAATATCTATCACAAGGCAAGGCCAAGCAAAGCCAATTTACAAGCATTATGGAAAACTCTGGAAGAGAAGGAAAGTTCCACAGATTAGTCACTCTTCCCATGGTCACATCCTAAATAGTGGCTTTTAAATTTTTTTTACTGTACTTTCAATAAGACATAAATTTTGGAAGGTGGAGCAAGATGGCGGCTGAGTAACAGCTTCCTTGCAACTGGGCACAGTGAGACTGGGGAGAGAGGACTTCAGGCATCTCTGGCAGGCGGGATCTGCCCAGAAACTTCCCTTTGGGGACACAGGGAGACAGCGTGAGACTTCTGGACACTCTGAGGAAGGCAAAAGCGGAGGAGATTGGTTATCAAAATGTCAACAGAAGGAGGATTTGGTGGTACTAGCAGCAGTGATGCCCAGAAGAGCCTGCAGTCCTTCAGGCCTCGTGTCATGGAAGAAATCCGGAATTTAACAGTGAAAGATTTTCGAGTACAAGAACTCCCACTGGCTTGTATTAAGAAGATTATGAAACTGGATGAAGATGTGAAAATGATCAGTGCAGAAGCCCCTGTGCTGTTTGCCAAGGCAGCCCAGATTTTTATCACTGAGTTGACTCTTTGAGCCTGGATTCATACAGAGGATAACAAGCGCTGGACTTTACAGAGGAATGATATTGCCAATTACAAAATTTGATCAGTTTGACTTTCTCATCGATATTGTTCCAAGAGATGAACTGAAACCACCAAAGCGACAGGAGGAGGTGCGCCAGTCTGTAACTCCTGCTGAGCCTGTCCAGTACTACTTCATGCTGGCTCAGCAGCCCACTGCCGTCCAAGTCCAGGGGCAGCAGCAAGGCCAGCAGACCACTAGCTCCACGACTACCATCCAGCCTGGGCAGATCATCATTGCACAGCCTCAGCAAGGCCAGACCACACCCGTGACCATGCAAGTTGGAGAAGGTCAGCAAGTGCAGATTGTCCAGGCCCAGCCTCAGGGTCAAGCTCAGCAGGCCCAGAGTGACAGTGGACAGATCATGCAGGTGATACAACAGATCATCACAAACACAGGAGAGATCCAGCAGATCCCGGTACAGCTCAATGCTGGCCAGCTGCAGTATATCCGCTTAGCCCAGCCTGTATCAGGCACCCAAGTCGTGCAGGGACAGATCCAGACACTTGCCACCAATGCCCAACAGATTACACAGACAGAGGTCCAGCAAAGACAGTAGCAGTTCAGCCAGTTCACAGATGGACAGCAGCTCTACCAGATCCAGCAAGTCACCATGCCTGCGGGCCAGGACCTCGCCCAGCCCTTGTTCATCCATCCAGTCAGCCAACCAGCCCTCCCACGGGCAGGCCCCTCAGGTGACCAGCGACTGAGGGCCTGAGCTGGCAAGGCCAAGGACACTCAAGACAATTTTTGCCATACAGCCCCAGGCGATGGGCACAGCCTCCCTCCCCAGAGGATCCGGCCGACCTCAGCGCCTCCTGCAGGCTAGGACACTGGTGCACTACGCCCCATGTCTGGGGGCCGAGATTCTCCAGCAGAAAGATGCAATATTTTTTGTTTCCCTTTTTCCATTTTTTTTCTCTAAGGAATCAATATTTCAGTATGTTGAGCTGTGTGTCCAATGCTATGAAATGAAAATATTAAATAACATATTTATGGCATTTTCTTGAAGAGTGTGGTTGAAGAAATATTTCTTTTTGTTTTTCCTTTTCGGTTCCCACTGCCACTTCTTTTTAGGAGCAAATCTCCTTGGGGTGTACCATACGGTATTTCCTAACTCTTGAAACAGCTGCTACCCCCAAGATTTGCCACATTGTTCTGCCCTCAGAGTGAATTAGGTGAATGTTCCTTCTTTTTTGCTAGAGGTCCTCTCTCCACCCCCTGCTCTCCCCCCCAGACCTCTCTGTATTTGTATCCAGAGGCCATGGCAACATTCCTTGCATTTAAGAGATGAACTCACTCCCCCACGGAGAGAGGATGGTTTCATCCCATATGCTTCTCTCCCAGGGAACCAAGGAGACTAGAACTTTGTGTATTTGCTGCCTTTCCCCCCTTTATTTTTTAAATTCATTAAAAATTGTGCTAATCTCCTTTGCTGCATGAACTTCAAACTGCATGAAATGCAATAAATCTCATTTTAGATAAAAAAAGAAAGAAAATGGATTTTCTCCCTCCACCTTTCTCATTTCTTCTCTAAACCATGCAATCTTTTGTTTATTTTTTTTTTAATTTTGCATTATAAAAATGCATCTTCCCAGTTAGCCTTTCCTCAGTGTCAGAAGATGGTAGTCTTCTCTACTTTCTGGAATTTCTGTTCCTCATGGTCCTCACAAGCTGAATGAGATTTCTTCTGTAGGAAAAGTGTGTCTGCGCTTTTTCTCCACTCTGCTTCTTATCTAATGACTAAAGAATGTAGCTATTGACAACTGCAATTTCCATTAGCCAGAAGAATAATTTTCCCACCGTTTTTACGACCTCCTTATAAATCCGTAACATCCACTGTACTGATCAGCTCTGTCCACTCTTCCCATAAACTTTGTGTATTCTAAAATAACTGTCAGTTTTTCAAATTGAACTGGATTTTTCTTTCTATAACAAGCGATCAACTGTGTTTGAGACCCAAATAATGTACTTGGCATTGTCACTAACCTCTTGTCATGGAATGAGAGGCACATTAAGAAACATATTGAATGTGGCTTAGCACCTGTGGCTCAATGGGCTAAGGCACCAGCCATGTACTGAGCTGGCAGGTTCAAATCCATCCTGGGCCCACCAAACAGTGATGGCTGCAATAAAAAAAAAATGGCCGGGTTAATACAAAGGCTGCAAAGTCTCCATTTTTTTTAATGGCTGAATAGTATTCCATGGTGTACATATACCATAGTTTGTTAATCCATTCCTGGCTTGGTGGGCATTTAGGTTGTTTCCACATTTTGGCGATCGTAAACTGAGCTGCAATAAACAGCCTTTGTATTAACCTGGATGGAAGTAGAACACATTATTCTTAGTAAAGCATCTCAAGAATGGAGAAGCATGAATCCCATGTACTCAAGTTTGATATGAGGACAATTAATGACAATTATTGACACGGTGGGGGTGAGGGAAGGGGAGAGCAGAGAGAGA
>CAUYRH010014213.1:0-13250 GCA_963574655.1 Perodicticus potto
TGTTATAATGTGATTTTTGGTCTTCTGGGTATATACCTAGTAAAGGAATTATAGGATCGAATGGCAGGTCTATTTTTAGATCTCTAAGTACTCTCCAAACGTCCTTCCAAAAGGAACGTAGTAGTGTGCATTCCCACCAGCAGTTTAGAAGTGTTCCCTTCTCTCCACGTCCATGTCAACTTCTCTGGTTTGAGGATTTTGTCATGTGGGCTAATCTTACTGGAGTTAGGTGATATTTCAAAGTAGTTTTGATTTGCATTTCTCTGATGCTTAAGGATGGTGAGAATTTTTTCACGTGTCTGTAGGCCATGTGTTAGGATCTTGTTGAGTATTTTTTTTGTTTTAATATAAATGTTTTAATCAAAGTTTCCCAAAACAATAGGGGGAATGGGGCATGGTCGGGGTGGGTCGGGTTAAGGTTGGGGTGGAGGGAGGGTAATTGGTAGGGCCACACGTATGGTGCATCTTAGAAGGGTACAGGCAAACCTTACTAAATGCAAATACAAATGTCTTCATATAATAACTGAGAAAATGCCAGGAAGGCTGTGTTAATCAGTTTGATGAAAATAGTTCATATTGTATATGAAATCAGCACATTGTACCCCTTGATTGCACTATTGTACACAGTTATGATTTAATAATAAAGACAATTAAAAAAATAAAAGACAATTACAACAATACACATTTAGGAGATAGGTATATCACACAATTTAATGTTAAAACAGAAGGTCATGCAACATGTGGACAGGAGTGCACTTTTATATATCCTTAGTAGTAATGATCACAGGCTTTTAAAAATCTTTTTTCATGTATTTTTTTTTTTGTATTTACAAATTATCTATAATGAATCTAGAAATTCAAGGAAATGACAACAAAGAATGTTATTTAAATGTCTGAATTATACAAAACAAATACATAGGCTTTCATTTTAAAGACTCCCTTGCACCTGCTTACTGTTTTTTTTTTGTTTTTTGTGCTGCTCTTCTGACTGTGCTCATATTCTGCTCAGACTTGCCTCATTAGATTAGGCCTCAGATATAGTCCAGACAGGTAAAGCTATTCTATGAGGCCATTTCTGAAGCTACGGTTAGCTTCCTACTACCAGTATAGAGCAAGAGTCAATGCAAGCCCTCTCAAAGAGGCCTGCAACTCTCACAGACTTCTTCAGAATTGCACAAAATATTTGAACAAACTTTAGTCTGAGGAAAACTTTTAACAGCATTTGACACAGAAATAGAACATTAATTGCTGCAGCTCCTCAAGGAGGTCCTGTTTGGTCACAGAAAGCAGAGACCCAGGTCTGCCTCATAAAGCAGTCCCTCAAAGGCCAGATTAATGGACTTGCTTTTTGGCTTCAGCAACAAAAGGTACAATGAATGCATCTAATCGTAACCCCAAACTTGAGAATGACTGGAGTGTGCACAGGTTGTATAAGAGCCATTTTTCCATTATAGCATTGAGGAAAAATATGTACAAGCATTTATGTGAACATTTCATTTGCTGACCCATATATTTTTAACCAACTCAGAAAAAACACCTAATTAAAATATTAAATGCCATTTGAGTCTGGATTGTCTAAACTTCTCAACCTATGAGGAAAAAATAATCATGCTAATTTGATCTTGATGGCTATTTTAGATTGCATTTTGGTGGAGTAAAAAATCTGCATAGTTTAATATTCACAACTTAATTATGTTCTATAAATATATTTTCTCTAAAGAGGCTAATACTCTGATGAAAGAATCAGTTTGCACAATAGATTTGGTTGTACATGACTGTTCTTTAGCAAAATGTGTTAGCATTTTCATTAAAAGATGTACTCTATAGCTTGAAAGCAAAAATGAATTCTGGGATGAAACTTAATGTCCCAAGTCTTTTTCCAAAGGCAGTTTTCTAAAGTACACCTGAAATGGAAGTTTTGTTAAGTCTCTGCAAGTTTGAGGTCTGTAAGGAAGACCTGTACAAAACAAAAGAAAAAAAGAATCTCATCCGATTCAGTCCCTGTGAATTAGGACAGC
The DNA here is from genome assembly GCA_963574655.1 of Perodicticus potto. Classification (NCBI taxonomy): domain Eukaryota; kingdom Metazoa; phylum Chordata; class Mammalia; order Primates; family Lorisidae; genus Perodicticus; species Perodicticus potto. The sequence goes on from CAUYRH010014213.1 coordinate 2,019, forward strand.
ATGGAGAACCTGGGAAAGAAACTGTGCTGTGGAAGGCAATACAATCCTCTCTGTCACTGAGCTGAAGAATAAAAGTATTTAGGTTTTATTCTTAGTTTCACTACCTGATGTACCCTGGAAAGTACATGCACTTTCTAGAGTCACCCATAACTGGGTTAAAATCCTATCTCCACTCCTTACTTAATTTGGGAAATGTCTCAACCCCTTTGAGTTATCTGTGTGGATTAAATGAGATGACATATGTAAAACTCCATCACGCACACGGTTCAGTCCTTTCTCTTAGGGTTTATGATGTAGTTTGAAGCCATTCACTCACTTTTCCTCCATTGTTCAGGGTACATATTCTGACAGCTTATTTTTAAATAGTGGTTTTCTTTACATTTGTGTTGCTCAAACATAAAATCCTAAGCCAAATAAATGATAAAATGAATTTTATTTTACCTTTTAAGAGGGCAAAATATTTCCCAGAGTGTAAGGACAGCTCACATAATTTTAGAGTAGATAGAAAATCACCTATTTCCTTTCTCCAAACCACCAGTCTAGGGACTTTGCCTTCTGTAACCTTATACTATTTATATATAGACAGAATAAATCAAAACTGCCCTTGTCAACATAAGTGGGTATCTGGTAGGCCTATGTTTGAGGAGAGCCCTTGGCAATAGTAATATATATTCTTGTAGAACACAGAAAGATGTTGTTCTTTTTATAACTGTTTAAAGAAAAGACATTGGGAAAGTGGAAATTTTAAATTTCTTTTCACAGAACAGTTCTCTTGCCTATAGCTAGTTTGCCATTGCAACCTGTGTTAAACAGTCTGAGTGTTTTGTAGCACCTCATTTTTATTCTTTCTTTCCATGCATATCTATTTATGAATGTATCTTTCATCTTTTCTTCCTGAATTAATACATATTTTCAGGGTATCTGCTCTTTCACCAGAACTATACTAGCTTCAGTAAATTCAAATAGTGTGGGAAAGCAGACATAGTCCATTTCCTCAAGGAGGAAGCTGCAATAAATGAAGTAACTGTATAGGGGAAGATGAAGTTGCAGCTGTGATAAGTACTACAGAGAAGATATACATGTTGTGTTGGCAGTTCATCTGAGGAGGCATTGGTGTAGAGAGGGAAATCAGAGAAGTCTTCCTTAAGGGAATGCTACTTAAAAAGTAAGATCAACTTGAAGAAGGAAGGAGAAATTCACCCAGACAGAAGGAATAGCATATGCAAAGATTCTATTCTAGAATGGAAAATGTTTTTTCTGAGGGACTGTAAGGCCAATATGGTTGGGGTGAGGAGACTAGATTAGGAGGAGCATGATGGGAGAAAGAATTGGGGAAGGAGACACAAGTCAGACAATGTTTAGAATTTCAGTGGAGCGTTGTAAGTAAATTGAAAAGAGGGCAGAGAGTTAGGTGTCATGGTCATTTTTAAAATCATCATTATGGCTGCCATATAAAGAAGAATAGGTGAAAAAATGGGGGGAAAAGGAGTTTGCTGAAACAAATAAAAATCTAGTTATGAAGATTTTTCAGATTTGCAGACAAAAGACAATGGGACCATGAGTGAAGGTGGTAGTAGAGACTAATAGAAATGAACAAATCTATGATATTTATGAGTAAATGTGCCAGAGCTTGGAGATGAATTGTATACAGGGGTGGTAAGAGGAAGGACAGTATTGGGGATGACTTGTAGCTCCCTGACTTGCACAAACCAGTGAGTAGGGATGTCATTTACTAAAGTTGGAGATTCTGGAAAAGATTCATATTGTGTACGATAGTGGGAGTGTCATGAAATCTATTCTAGACAAGTTTGAAGAGTATTTAAGACACAAATAGAGAAGTCAAGTTGGCCTACAAAGAGGGATGGGAAAGGGATGGGAGATTGGTACCTGCTATGAAACACTAGGTCGAGAAAGCTTTTATTTTTGTCCTGAGTTAAAAATTACTATATCTACAATGGGAAAAAAACAACTGAATTAAACACTGAGAAGCAGTCAATAGAGTATTCACCAAGGAAATTTTTTTTAAATTTCAGATTAATATGAGGGTATAAACAATTAGGTTACAATATTTGTGCTTATTAAGTAACATCGCTGTTGAGGTTGTGTCCTGCACACAGGAGGTGTGCCATATACTCTTACATTGTGCCCCTTAGGTGGGAACACATCAATCCCCTCTGTCTCCCACTAACGAATTAGTTAGTTTTTCTCTTGTGTAGGCATGTATTATCAACAAGGAAGTTATTGATAGAGGAAGTTCAGTAAAGTTGTAGGAATTAAAACACAAATAAAAGAATGTTTACAATATAAGTATATCTCATTTTATTGCACCTTTTGTTTATTATAATTCACAGCTACTACTTTTTTTTAATTTTTATAGATTGAAAGTATGTGGCAACTGCATTGAGTATCTCCACAGTATGTGCTCACTTCTATCTCCTGTGTAATCTTATAATTTTATAATTCTTGCAATGTTTCAAACTTTTTATCTATTTTGTTATGATTATCTTTATTAGTGATCCTTGATGTTACTATTGTCATTGTTTCTGGGCACTACAAACTGCACCCATATGACTGATAACTTAATTGATAAATGCTGGGTGTATTCTGTCTGCTCCACTGACTCTCTCTCTGCCTCTCCTGATATGGAAATTAGGCCAATTAATAACACTACAATGGCTTCAATGGCCCCTTCTTTGTCAAGTGAAAGAGTCACACACTTCTCTCTTTATATCAAAAGCTAGAAATGATTAAACTTATAGAGGAAGGCATGTCAAAAGTCGATACAGGCCCAAAGCTAAGCCTCTTGTACCACTTAGCCATGTTGTGAAAGCAAAGGAAAAGTTCTTGAAGGAACTTTAAAAGGTTACTACATTGACCACACAAGTGATAACAAAGTGAAACAGTCTTATTGATGATATAAAGTTTTAATGATCTGATAGAAGATCAAACCAGCCACAACATTCCCTTAAGTCAAAGCCTAATTAAGAATTAAACCCTAATTTTAATTCTATGAAGGCTGAGAAAGGGTAGAAAGCTATAGAAGAAAAGTTGGAAGCTAGCAGAGGTTGGTTCATGATGCTTAAAAAAGATGCTATCTCCATGAGGTAAAAGTGCAAGGTGAAGCAGCAGGCACTGACAGAGAAACTGCCCCAAATTATACAGAAGATCTAGCTAAGATAATTGATGAAGGAAGCTACAGTAAGCAGCAGATTTTTGCATTGGATAAAAGAGCATTTTATTGCAAGAAGATGCTATCTAGAACTTGTGTAGTTATAGAGGAGAAATCAATGTGTGCTGTCAATGATTCAAAGGACAGACTTACTTTCTTTTTAGGGAATAATGCAGTTTATCACTCTAAATTCCTGCCAATGCTCCTTTCCCATGTCAAAAATCCTAGGGCTCTACATGTGCTGTAGAAATGGAACAACGGAATCTGGATGACAGCACATCTGTTTACAACACGGCTTACTGCAGTGCCAATTCTGAAAGACACAATCCTAAAAGCCATATATTGATGTTAAAATTCTGAAAGTTCAAAATATCTAAAGTCTAAAATCTAGAAAAATCATAATCCCATAGATCAAAATCCTGACATCGAAGCCCTGCAAGCTGAACTTTGGGTAAAGGATCAATGCACTTTCAGTTGTCTACAGGATAGCTGCATTGTGTTACTTGCATTACAGTAGGCAGAACTATTGCCATGTGATTATCTTTATTTGGAAATTAAGCATAATTTAAGGAGATGTGTATGGGTGCCAAATTGATACGGGGTGGACTTCTAGATTTAATTCTAGGTTTAATGAATGCTAGAAACTTCATAAAAGATTATTTGGGTTTATCTGTGAGGGTGTTTCCAGAGGGTATTAGTTTGTGTATCTGAGTGGACTATGTAGAGAATATTGGTCTTCAATGTTTTGAGTGTTTTGAAGATTATCTAAGTGAAAATTCAGGCACAAATGTAAGAAATTTTCCCTGTCAAATTATTCAATCATGTAAGACATCTGCCAATGCTTGTCTTCACAAAAGCCCCCTCAACAGAGAACAAGAATAATTAAACAAGCTCAGCAAACTTTTGAATTTAAGATACTTTTTTTCTTTATGAAATCATGACTGTGTACATTAATGCATTTATGAAGTACAATGTGCTTCATTGATAAACAGTGTGGAATTCTTACATCAAAGTCATTAATGTAACCATCACCTTGCTTGCTTATTTGTTGTGGTAAAACATTTATACTCCATTCTTAATAGTTTTGAAATGTACCATTGTAATATGCACCTTAGGTGAGGTCCCACCAAATACCCTCCCTCTCCTCTGTCTCCCCCTTTCTCTCCCCTCTCTCTCCACTTTCCTCCTACTTTCTAGACTATGGTTATGTTTTAACATTCATGTGAATGTATAGGTTATTATATATTTATTTCATAGTAGTATTGAGTACATTGAATACATTTTTTCCAATTCTTGAGATATTTTACTAAGAAAAATATGTTCCAGTTCCATCCAGGTAAATAAACATAAAAGGTATGAAGTCTTCATCTTTTTTATGGTTGCATAGTACTCCATGGTGTACATATACAATTTGTTAATCCATTCATGGGTCAATGGACACTTAGGCTGTTTCCATGTCTTGGCAATTATGAATTGAGCTGCAATAAACATTCTGGTGCAAATGTCTTTGTTGTAAAATGATTTTTAATCATCTGGGTATATACCTAGTAAAAGAATTGCAGGATCAAAAGGTAGGTCTATTTTTAGTTCCTTGAGTAAAGATACTTTCTGATATAGAGGTTCTTCCAGTGCTGCAAAACATATTAGAATTGACAACAGTAGGAGTTAGAGGCACAGACACCCCCTACATAGTAGAAAATGTACATATAACTTTTGACTCCCTCAAATTGAACTAATAACATACTATCAACTTACCAATAACATAAATAATTGATTAATACCTTCTTGTGTATTTATATATTTCATACTGCATTCTTACAATAAAATAAGCTACAGAATAGGAAATCCTAAGAAAGAGGAAATATGTGTAGTATTTATTAAGGGGAAATGGATTATTATAAAGGTCCTCATCCTCATCATCTTCATGTAGCACAGGCTGAGGAAAAGGAGGAAGAGGAGAGTTGGTCTTGCTGTCTCAGGGGCAGCAGAAGAGGAAGAAAATCTGTGTATGAGTCAACCATGCAGTTCAAATCCATGTTGTTCATGGTTCAGCTGTAAATGGTGAACCATTCTTTGTTAGGGATTTGGCTGTTGAGGAAAATTAACTTATGTTTACAACTAAATCTGACATAGACAAACTAGAGCATGCTTCACTTTGGCTAATGGATGGCACTTATAATGTCCCCATTGCTTCTTATCAACTATATGCAATTTATGCCTCTGTTGGATCTGAAAATTTTAGAACTCATACAGTCATTTGCACATTAATGAGTGGAAAAATGAAGCACTATGAAGTTTCAAATGCTTATTTAAAGATTTGGTGTAGTTTGCAAAAGAAAATGTTTTCAACTAAATCCCTAAACAATGATGACAGATTCAGAATTATATGCAATCAAAGCTTATAAAAGTCAATTTAAAGGTGTTGCCAAAAATGTTTGTGTTTTCTATTCAGCCCACTGCATTTGGTGGAAAATTCATATAAGTGAATTAGCCACAAAATATAGCAACAACAAAAACTGCAGGTTAATATTGCATCATTTGTCTATATTGGTATTCCTCCCAACTAATGAAATTCCAAGAGGGTTTAATAAATTAAAACTGCATTTGCCTGAAAAAGCCAGTAAAATTAGTGACTGGTTAAAAAATAATTATGGGCATGGTAGGATGAGAAAGAACTCAGTGGTGTTGGTATTTGGTCACCAGTTTTGTTTCTGTGCCATCTTTGTGGTGTGTACATGAAAGCATGCAGAATAATCTTCTGCATACCCCGAATCCTATTAATCATGGCACAGAAGATGGGAAAACTAGTAGGGAATGCTCTTGTTGGTTTCTATTGAATTATAGAAGAATTTCAAAAAGAGCTGCTGAAGTAGAAAATAAATGTGCGTTCATTCTCCAAGAACAGTGTGCATTAAAAGGAAAAAGAAGCTATTTATTGTGATGTAAGACTTCAGAATACAGTTAATGATTGTGAAAGTCAACCTGTTTTTAAGGACTGCTTTTATGCAATTGCTCATAATCTATTCCTGTAACATACTTTTCCATATGTTGCATTTTTTAGCATAATATTTTTTGGCATTTTCTTTGTCTTTGTTTTGTTTTTTCCTTTTATTTTTAATTGTTAGGATTATTTTTTACAATTTTTATGCTATGGATTTCGTTTTTATATAACTTTTAATAAAGAAAGTATAAATTGTATAAATATTTTTAGAGTGTTTTAATTCATTTTATGCATTTCTTTCAAATTTTACTCTATGAAAACACATTATCATCACATTCACTTTCTGTGTAATAATTATGTGTGTACATGAAACATTGAAACTTCCTCAATAAATGAAGAGATGTCCTTTTTTGTATGTCTGCATTTGTGAAGGGTGAAATTTCTCTAGATTACATCTATTTGGGTCAATGCATATGAGGTAGTGACTCATCATGGTTTTTGATCAATTTCATCAAAAGGCTTAGGTTGCCCTTCATGGTATTTCAAATGACTGCAGTCATAATGCTAGGTAAACAGTCACCCATCATAGTGATATGAATTTGTACATCTCCATTTTAGGCCTATTTCTTTATAAATACAGTTAATCTGCTTATAACAGTTATACCTATGTGACTGTCTTTAGTACACTTGAGTGTTTATGCTTGCCTAAACACTAATAAAATGTGTTATTATTGCCTATTTTATTGTATAAAGTGGCTTATGAAATGTGCTGTTATGTTTTATATGCTTTTTAGATTCCCTTCTAAAAATGTAAATCAACATCTTTTAAATTTAAAAACAATTTTTTTTTTTTTTTTTTTTTTAGACAGAGTCTCACTTTGTCATCCTCAATAGAATGCCATGGCATCTTATCTCACAGCAACCTCAAACTTTTGGATTTAAGTGATTCTGTTGTCTCAGCCTCCCAAGTAGCTAGGACTGCAGGTGTCCACCACAATGCCCGGCTGTTTTTAGAGATGGGGTCTCACTCTGGCTCCGGCTGGTCTTGAACTCATGAGCTCAGGTAACCCACCTGCCTCAGCCTCCCACAGTGCTAGGATTACGGCCATGAGTCACAGTCCTGTCCCTAAAATTATTTTTTAAAATTATTTGGGGTTGGTCTTTCAGTATTTTGGACTTTTAGGATTTTGACCTACACTGATCCCCTCCTCTCCCAACCTCTCCTATCACTGTCAGCAGTTGATTTCTCCCACTCCTTATTTCAAAGAGTAAATAGAAGCCAACCCACTGGATCTCTCTCAATTTCCCACCCGAAGCATACATTTGTACTGATATCTTCACACTTCTGTCTCTATATATGTGAGACCCCCCCCATTACACATGGTCTTTGGATCTTATCCATTTCAATCTTCTCAGGAAATGTTTATTATTCATTATACCATCTCTTTTAAGTTCTTTTCAATAATATCTCTATGAGCATTTTGCAACGAATAGTAACCATTTATTAGTCTAAAACACATACAGGTATGCCCTGCAGATACTGTGGGTTTGGTTCTAGACCATTGCAATAAAGCAAATATCACAATAAAGCCAGTTACAAGAATTTTTGGCTTACAAGTTGTCTTTCTTTGTATTTCCGTAAAGGAATACTTGAGACTGAGTAATTTATGAAAAAAAAAAAAAAAGATTATATTTGGCTCACTATTCTACTGACTGGAAGGTTAGGCATCTGGAGGAAGTCTTGGGCTGCTTCTACCCATGGTGGAAAGAAAAGGAAAGCTGATGTGTGCAGAGATCCCGTGAAGAGAAAAGAAGGAGAGATGGGGAAGGTGCCATGTTCTTTTTAACAACCAGTTCTCTTGGAAACAATAGCGTGAGAACCCATTCATTACACAAGACAGCACCAAACCATTTATGAAAGATACACCCTCAAGACCAAAACACCTCCCATTAGAAGGCACTTCTAAACTTGAGGATCAAATTTTAACTTGAATTTTGAGGCAATAAATGGCCAAACTAAAGGAAATGGACATATAATGAATATAAAAGTTATGTTTATCCTATTTTATAGTTTATTAAGTATGCAATGGCATTATGCCTTAAAAAAGCAATGCACATACCTTAATTAAAAACACTTTATTGCTAAAACAAACAAATAAACAAACAAACAAAAAAACAATGATCATCTGACTGAGCCTTCAGAAAGTCATAATATTTCTGCCAGAAGTGGGTCTTGAGTCAATGTTGATGGCTGATCCAGAACATTGCCTGTTGAAAGTTGAAATGAGGTTGTAATTTCTTCTAGTTGCTTATTATTTTTCTTCACAAATTCCTATCAAAATTTATAATTGTGTATTTACTTTTTGATTATATCATAAATTGTGAACTCTACAATGGCCAAGAATTTGTCTATTCTATTCATTATATTATACCTAGTACCTAGCAAAATGTCTGAGGCATAGATTTTATTAAATATTGTTTAATAATAGATGGATCAACAAATGAATAAAAATAAGTGAGTGAAGGAAAGAAAGAAAGAATGAATAAATAGAACAGGAGGAATGAGCTCTTGACCTCATAAGACTATTGATAAATTAGCATATGGAAATGGAGAAAAAGTATTAGAAAAAGCAAAAGACATAAAATTATTAATCATGTATATTAAACTTGCTATAGTCTGCATTCTGTATTGTTTCCTTATTTCATATTTTTGTTTGGTTTTGTGCTGTAAAAAAGATTTAAGACATTTTGTAACTTACATTTTTTTGCCACTCTTGCTAAGAAATAGCCCATTGATATGCTACAGTCAACTAATTGAAACAAACTGCTTCATAAAAAAAGAATCAAAACTGATCACCTTTGGATAATTTGTATATTTTTGTGTGTCTCCACATGTTAATGCATACTAGCAAGATGCATAGGGCTCATGGAGAAGTGTGATGTACTTTTTGTTTTTGCTCATGGACGGCTGCTTTAACTTAATTGAATTGTTTCTTTTTAGAGAGTGATTCCAATTTTAGGAGCTAGGAGTTTTTCATGGCAAGAAATATTTGGTAGCGGTATTGTTTCCACTTGTTGCTCTGTCTTCATTCAATTGTTTCTTTTTTTCTTTGTCTAGGTTTTCTTTTACTTTCAAATTTCATATTACAGACTACCTCCTGTAGACCTTATCCAAAGTAGCTAAGAGTAACTGTTTTCTCACTCTTCCATAACTTATTTTTTTCTTATACTGTGTTCTATAAACTTTGGATTCTTGAAAATAGTTTATTTGATGAGTAAGATATTATGCATAATGTCATAAATGTGGAGAAAGCCTAAAATGTTAGATAGGGCAACATAATTCTCTATTGCTCAGATATGGAATCAAAGTTTACACACATACACACACACACACACATGCACACTCATAACCATGAATGAATGACTTTTGTGGCAACTTGGATGGGGCTGAAGGCCCCATCCTAAGTGAAGTACTCAAGATGGAAAACCAAATACTGTATGTTTTCACTTATAAGTGGGAGCTAAAGGTATGTGTACATAGGATACAGAGTGGTATAATAGGCGTTGGAGACTCGGGTGGAGGGAGGGTGGGAGGGGGATGAGGGATAAAAAATTACCTGTTACCACTATACAATTATATATATAAGCAAAAAACCCCACTTGTACCCCTACATTTATCAAAATAAAAATAGATAAATAACTTTGACTCAGTTACAGTGAAAATAAGTTCCAGTTTATTATGAGTGATGGATTCTGGACTCTTGGTGCTATTGATTTACACTGTAACCTAAATTAGATTTCAACCATAGAAAAAACATTAGAATTATAGAAATCCAGTCAATTAGAATTATAGAAATACAATTATACAAATACAATTATTAAAAATACATGATTAAGGATATATCTTCTATTTTTCTCATGTACACATGGTTAACTGCAAGAGATTATTTGGAATAAAGTCATTGTGAAGTATAGAATACTCATGATTTATTTGTCTTAATTATAGTTCTTTTGTCTACAACATAACCACATGGATGTGACAATAATGTTGCTAAGACTATGCACTTATCTAACATGTACATATGTGTCATCTGTAATATATAAAGCACTTTTCTAGGAATGAAATGGAGTGCTTAAGAGCACTGACTTGGGAGTCACAGTTATGTGTGACCTTGAGCAAGCTGCTTTATCTCTATGCAACTTCCTTTCCATACACTTAAGACAGAAATGAATGTTTCCCTCACATTAATGTCATTATATTATGTAAAACTCTCAAGATAGGTCCTGGCAGAACTTAAGTGCTTAATAAATGGTAATTATCTTTAATCTAGTTCCTTTTTGGGAAATAAACATTAATTTAATAGAAATATTATATTTCACAATAAGAAATATCCATAAAATAAAATTGTAAATTTTGGTTCATATGTAGATAAAAAGATGCTTTGAGAAGATACATATAGACATGAAACTTGATAGTGATCACCAATCACAATGACATCTTTTAATACTTTGCAAATAAGCCATTTTGTTGTTGGCTATTTTGCTGAACCCAAACTTGTCATCCTGTAAATTCTACCCATTTATCCTTGCTATTTTTTCTACATGAACAGAGTCTATTCCAAGTCCATGAAAGCGAAATTATATGGTATAGTCATGGAACTACATAAGGTCTAAATAGAGCAAAGGTTGTAAGGTTCAAAGACTGCCAAGAAAAGGTAAAGTGGGTGCTAGATTATGGACAGCTCTGTATCAACAAGATATCTCTACTATAAATGGCACAAATCACACGAATCACAAAAATGTATTAGGCTAACTTAGGCAACTTATGTGGTAATAAGGTACTCTTGGATGGATAGTCTTGGAATCACTGTCTAGCTTTAGGCATTGTGTCTAAAATTTACATCATGGCAGACACAGAATTTATACATGGAAATTTGCTGTGCCTTCTATCCAAATTTATTTTTTTATTTATTATTTTTTTAATTTTTATTAAATCATAATTGTGTACATTGATGCAATCATGGGGCACAATGTGCTGACTTTATATACAATCTGAAATATTTTCATTGAACTATTTAACATAGCCTACATGGCCTTTTAATCACTATATGAAGACATTTAT